>SDVV010034016.1:0-11227 GCA_016164225.1 Gammarus roeselii
ACATATATATATATCATGAAAGTTTTTTAATTTCCTCCGACAGAATGACCCCATCGACAGAAGTTAGGATTTACTTATCATTCATTAGCATCTCGTAAATATTTCTGAAAACAAATCAAAGGAAATTTAAGTTTCAGGGACCGTGATTGGACCGTCATTAAAAGAGATGGTTCATTAAAAAACATTTATTTGATTTGTTGAGTTTGTGACGAATAAAGTCGGTTCATGCCGTACGTTATGTCGCTATTGGACAGACGACAGAAAAAATATGGATTTTTTTATGAGAGCTGCACTATAAGGGCCATCGAAATGAAAAGTTTGGATGACCAGGATCATTTTTTTTTAGTGGCAAAGTGTGTGAAAATTTGGTATCTTCTGATTTTTTTTGCCTGCTAGTCTAAAAAATGGGATAGGAGAGGTGAGGCTCAAGCCTCTTCGCACCCTATTGAGACGGGCATTGAATATGCGTGCTTGCAGTACAAATAAAGGAAAGTGCACGGATATCAGAATTATATTTGTGATAAGAAAGTTATATGTGAAGGCGATGGTTTGACGAGAAATTGAAGGTTGGGTTGAATTGGAGATTGGTGTGGCAAGTAGATGGAAGTCAGACGTGAGGGAAGGATGGTCATAGGAAAGTGTTCTGTTGTTATTGAGTGATTCGATTGGCGAAGCTGGCTGTTACCAGTGCTCATGGACTTGGTAGCCTGAAGAGTGAGGAGGAATCGGGAGCATTTTTGAATAGGTGAGTGTTCGTTTCATGATTTTTGGGGAGTAATTAAGCGTGGTAGTGCTGGGTAACTAAATGTAAGAGCTTGTGACTAGGTCATCGATAATGTGGTAAGTATGTGTGGTGTTCCTGTAAATAAATCACAGTAGAGAGAACCTAGCAGGAGTGTTCATAGAGCGTCAGCCAGTGCTGTTAAACAGCTGGTTCATGAAGGAAATATGTTCACAAGTACACATGGGTGTAAATAGCCCACGGAACAGTTGTGGAAGGTATACTGAATGAGTTTGCGTAGATCTTGAGGAGATGGGATGGGAAGGCTGATTGATGTGCGGGTGTAGAGAGATTTGACTGGAGGAATGACTGATCATCTACTAGTGGAAGGTAAAGTGGAAGTGGAGCATGGTGGAGGCGAATGAACGAGTTTGAGGAAAACGTGAGGAAGGGATTGAGACAAGAAGAGCTGAGGAGCTCTAGCATGCGTTGAATGAAGAATATGACCGAGTGAGAGACCAAGGCCTGTGGAATGCTGATTATTGAGTCGAGATGTTGAGTGATGCGGTGTTTTGCGTGAAGTGATGGGGACGGTTTCAGACGGTGTAACTGCATCTGTGACGCAGATAATAAGATTAATTTGAGGTTTTGTGGCAGGTGATGTCGGTGGTGACCGATTACAACAATTAAAATTCAAGAAATGTAGAACATGCTATGAGGAATGATAAAGGGGATGCTGAGTAGAGGTGTGGTAAACGGTTGTGCTATACGTTGGAGAGGAATTATAATTTGTTTGTAAAGCGATGAAGGAAGTGAGGGTTGAGTATTTTATGTTTGAGTCGAATGTTGGAGTTCTGCTGCTGTTGCTGTGGCTGAGGGTGTACTGGTGCCGTGTTAGGGGCAAAAAGAACGACATCACAAAGAAAGAGAGCCAAGTAAGTGGGTTGGAAGCAAGGAGAAACCCTGGTGTGTAGAGGGCGTTGCGACCGATCGAGTCATGTGGTTAGGGCGTATCGCAGTGTTTCCATTGTTCGCATTGTGAAATTTGTATTGTTAGAAATGAATCAAGCAACTCATGAGGTGTTGGTTTTTCGTGAGTGGTGACCAAGTTGTCCGTGTGTGTAATAAATAAGAGGATAAAAGACGGAACGGATGGTGTGCTTGGAGAGAAGGTGTGGTTTTAGGAGTAAACGAGTGGGCGACGATCCGAGTTTTTCTTGCAAAGAGGAAGGAAGAGTTCTTAGCTTTCATGTATTTGACAGAGTTGACAGGCAAGCGTTGTAGTGGTTTTTTCGTTCATTTGAAAAGGTAAGAAATAGCTGAATGTGGTACAAAGTTTTTATGCAGAGCATGTGTCAGCGTAGGGAGCAAGGTAAGAGCTTGATTTCAAGTGACAGGTACTGAGTCCATCTTGCTGTGCGTTTTCTCTTCCTGGATGGGGTAATCGGGAAGGTGAACGCTCATTAGGTTGAGGTTTGGAGTAATCAAGTGGAAATAGACTAAGCTGGTAGTTGAGTTAGTTGCTGTTTACGGATGATACGCAACGATGCCAAAATCGTAGGAGAAATTATTTCGGCTGGAATCGGAGTTTGAAAGAGGTGAGATAAGCGTGGAATGACGATATGATCTGAATGAGGTCCGACCAAAGTGGAGAATTATTGCAGGAACCACATTGAATCCGGTACCTAAACTCGCGTTGACAGAGGCCTTGACAACAGGAAACTGATTTAGTATGAAGATTGAAGGAAAACGATAATTTGTTGAGATCACCAAAAGTGCATTGAACGGTCGGACCTTGGATTTGGAAGCATATTGTGGGATGGACTAGGAGGTAGTTGTCCCAACCTGTGTTGAGGGGGAGCTGCAGAGAGAAAAAAGCTGAATGTTTTCGATATGAACTTTTTGAGAGGGATAACCGGATTGACCAGAATAATAGGATCAATGATGACGTTGTACAAAGATGGGGGCTTAGTTGATTCACGTGTTCTGAGTTGATTAGGACATATGTTCATATTGGAATTACGGTTGATTGGGGATAATGGTGATGAATTCAGAATAGAGCGGTACTCGGTCCAGAGGAAAAGCTAATATTGGTTTTATGCATTGCATGAATCAGGCACCTGGGAAGAAAGACATAGGTCTGTAGGTATTTTGGTGCCGCAATGGATAGTGATAGTTAAATTAACGCATTTTGAGTCGGCCCAGAAGCGTTTTCCGGCCATCAACGAGTCGTAGAGAGACGGGATCAACTTGGGGGCGGTGAGGCATGGGCTATACCGCTAAAGTTCGATACACCGGTATGTGCCTGTGTGGGGTACGGCTTGCTGTGGTCCCCCGCCGTTCCTGGGGATTCAGGCATGCGTTTGTCTCAGTCCATTTATTTAAAGTCACGACTCGCACCATTTTCTTATAAAAAGTACGAGGTGCATATTTATTCCTAGCTTGTACCCACCGACGGCCCAGGCAGCAGAGGCAGAAGATCATGGTTCAAGAATGAGAAGTATGTTTTATGAAAACAAGACAGCAATGCAACACGTTTGACATTCGTTGTCTTGTGATGCGATTAGTTAGACTAAAATAGAGGAGGTTATTTTTTTCTGACTTTGAAACACAATAAATGAACGTGTACAGCCGTCCCAAAAAATATTTTTTTCATTGATCTGAAGTGCCATAAGCAGTCTTTCGCAAAAGCCTCGCCAAATGCAATAACAGGTTGAACATGAGCCAGAGTCGATTTTGTAGAATGTTTTGTAGTGCTTTATTCGATGCACTATAAATAAGTAGTTATTCGACAGTATTCATGGAATTTGTTAGAGAAAAGCTTCCTGGATGGATTGTTAGGAATGTGTATCACTAATCTTATTCACTCTACCGATAAGCTAGGTTAATATTTTTCTCGTGGCAATACTTCCATGGGCAGGCCTTTCACCATGAATAAACTAGTCAGAAATATTACCCGGGGTCAGGTAGCCTCAGAACAAAACTCCAGCGAGGCAATGGCATGAGCAACAAATACCCGCCGAGCAAGAAATTGTTCCGAACCGAAATTAATTACTTTTTCTTTCCTTGTCCCAAATCCCTGTTGGACGCCACCTGTGAATGTCAACAGATCTTATTAGATCCTGAGTCATTGGAACTGGCCGACCTACCAAGCCCTTCTCTTATGTACGCGGCGATATCACTCGCCGAAAGTTTGGGTTTTGTTCCTAGTCCTGCGTACTTGTTTGGAGTCTGGGCGGTCTTCAAGGAGATGCTGATAAGTTCGAAGATAAACTTCTACCGAAAGGCCCTCGTTCCGAGGAGGATATCCGGCGCAAGATGATCCTATCGCCTGAGTTAAGGCTCCGCATCCTTAGCTGGAGAAAGGCAATGGGAGGAAATTTGTTGGTGCGTTCACGCGCAATGTAGTCGGAGGAGGCTTGATTAGTCATGACAGGAGGAAACAGACGGAAAGAATATCATGATGGTGTGAATTAAACGAGTGTCAGGAAGGGACTTCAAGATACGTCGTCATGAAGGGGCGTCAAGAAGAGAATGAGGAAGCGGAGTCTGGAAGGGGCGTCGGAATTATTCGTCAGGAAAGTGCATCAAGGAGAATTGTAGGGAAGTGCAGTAATGTCAGCCGTCAGAAAGAGCCGCCAAGAGCAAGCGTCACTACTGAGTAAGAAATCAGGCGTGGATTATCGACGTCACCAGTTCGGTAAATCCCGAGTTAACGAAGCGTATTAACTTTCAATAATATTCGAAATAATAGTGATTATAGGTAAGTTACCATCGCTGCGATTACCTACGCAGGAACAAAAAAAAAACACTAGCAACAGGAGCTCCACTCGTCCTCAATTATCAAAACTGCCCGGATGCAAAGGACTGCTTGATAGGCGACACTAGAGTAGCAACGTCTGTATGGTGGCTGTAATTTTCATTACGTTACATGTCATGCGAAGTGTCTTATTTCCTGGATAATATTTCCCCCATTGCCAACCATGTCTCAGCAAGCGCAATCTGCTGTTCGGTCATTGTGTTGATCAGAAGGTGGATAAGCCAGCGGGTACTACACAATGGCTATTTCTTGAAGAAAATGAAATAAAATGGGGAATATCAGTATATGGTGGGTGCAAACTACTAGGATTGAAAATTCCGAGCAGTGTGAACAGAGCACCTCCAGGAAATAGCGGGGGCGCAGTGGTGAGCAAGGTCTTTCTCTCTGCATGGAAGGAAAGGTGCTGTGTGGTGGGCAAAGTCACCCCATTATAAAAAAGTAGATGTAGGTGAGATGAACAGGGCCGACCTTGAGAAAAGGATGTGATAATTGGTGTGAACAGAAACATCCTCGAAGGAAGGGTTGGAGCGGTTTGGTAAGCAAAGAAGCCTTGCATGGATGTGTGGGGGCAGTGCAGTGAACAGAGTCTCCCTCAATGGAAGGAAAAATGCGATGTGGTTATCAGGACCGCCCTCCAGGGCTGTTTGGGATTGTGTTTGAGCACAGTTGCCCTCGAAGGAAGGGTGAAGGTGGGTGATGAGCAGGGCAGGTCTTCTGGGAAGGGTGAGGGTGTGGTGAAGAGAAGGACAGGCTTTCCGGGAAGGGTGAGGGTGTTGTGATGAACAGGGGAGGCCTGCAGGAAAGGGTGGGAGTGGGTGATGAGCAGAACAGGCCTGCAGGGAGGGTCGAGGGTGGGTGATGAGCAGGGCAGACTTGCAGGGAAGGGTGAGGGTGGATGATGGACAGGGAAGGCCGGCAGGGAAGGGTGAGGGTGTGGTGAAGAGAAGGGCAGCCTTTCCGGGAAGGGTGAGGGTGTGGTGATGAACAGGGCAGGCCTGCAGGAAAGGGTGAGTGTGAGTATTGAGCAGGGGAGGCCTGCAGGGAAGGTTGAGGGTAGGTGATGAGCAGGGCAGGCCTGCTGTGAAGGGTGATAGTGGTTTTTAGAGCCACTAAACACTGGTTGCGACATTCATTTTTTAATCCTTCTCTACCTCCCGTCCTCCCCAACATCTTTTATTACCATTCCATCCCTGCTCAGCTGCCGATATTTCTTCCAACAGTACATGTTCCGACATTCCAACGCTCTTCCCTACATCAAAATCCATCACCCGTCTCCAAATTAATGCAAAATTCATCAGCGCTCGATCCACCGTTGAAACACGGTCATTCTTAATCCATTCGCAACTGTGGACATCTCGCTTCTTGAATCAGCTGATTCCCTTAGTCACTCACACTTAAAAACAAATGCTCTCCTCCTTACTCACTTCGCTAGCTAGTCTGTAGTCAATCTTAATTTAACTTTCCCCCACAATATTATAGAGGGCACCTCCTTCCACCCCGTAAAGCGACTCTTTGGTCGAACACTCAATAACAGTCGTCCAGTCCTTAACTTTACTTTGCGACCGAATTGTTTCTACTTACCTAATCAAATTCACGAACACTCCTATCAATCAGTTTTGTCTAACTCACAGCCAAACGAAAATTTCCTCTCACCAATTTCTCTCATCATTCGTACTACATTCACGCGCATTTAACGAACCAATACTATCGTTCGGAGAGACTGAGGCCTCTGCTCCTCCCGTTTGCTTAGATGAAGGAGTTTACGGAAGACGGAATCCGCACCCCCCCATCTCTGTTCCTATTTGTTAACTAATACGACACGCAAGAGATCCAGTATCAAGTAAATGTTTGTGGACATTCTAACTTTACAATACATTTAGGGACCAGCGATCATGGAGAAGTCCAGGTAGGTACTCGCACAAGGAACAAAGCTGCTGGACGTACGTCATGCAGCAACTCAACCTTTCACATGCTCCCTGATAATCAGAAACAATTTATAGAATATAACAACATAATCGAAGATATTTTGTAACGTACGAAAATTGAAGACGAATGCTGGAAACAATCAGGGGTCTAGGCCGTTGGGTATGCTTCAGTGTGATGAGCATAGGGAACAGGTTACCATCGTGAGAGTGTCGTGACGCTCTCTGGGCAATAAGACTGCCTACCAGAAGGTTCCGCTGGGTACTAATTATATGTCACAGATTTTGTGATGCGGTGAAGCAAGTCATTGATGAATGGGTTGTTTGGGGTGTTTCAATGTTGCTCTTCTGACACGTTGTGCTTCTCTACTATTTATGAAATCTTGAAGTACATTCACATTTATTTCAGAAATCAATGAATTCTGAAACTCAGATAATATATACAAGCATCATCACATTTTAGTAGTTCATGAACCGGAGAACAGATAAGGAGTTTCCCTTTTTGTTTGTTATAAGGTACCCTAATGAGCATGCTGCAATGTTTTGTAATAATGACCTGACATTCCACACTACTGCCATATGTTAGCCCCGCATGCGCCATATTGAGCGGCGGCAGCGGAACTTCGTTGGATGGCACTCGTTAGAGGTGACTAGGAGCACCCTTGTAAGCTTTATAGCTTGTTTGATCCCTTGCAGCGTGGATGTTTAGTTGAGAACAGGTTTGTAAGCTAACAAACACTGCAACGCGATATCTATACACGCAAATGATAAAATTCGAAGTACGATGGACGGGAGTAAGTGGAATGTTAGAGATGGAGCGAAGAGGTGGCCTTCATCCACTCAAAGCTAACTGTTTCAAGTATTATTCAAATATGAATGTCTGAAGAAGATGGATTGTGAGGGATTTGGCGGAATGGAGGCCTTCCTTCAAACGACGCTCACTGCATCAGGCATTATTGAAGGATGAGTGCCAGGAAAAACTGGAATGCTAGAGAAAGGGGGAAGGGAACGCCTATTTCAACATGAAGCTCACTGTAACAAGGGTTACTGAAGAATGAGTGCCAGGAGAAGGTGGATTGTTAGGGTTGAGGTGAGGCGGAGGCCCTCTTATGCTCAAAAATCACTTTATGTTTGGAGTTTCATCAACAAATCAAACATGAATTGGATGCCAACACCAGCCCGTTCAATACCATTTTAGGTTGCAGTTAACGTATATCCTGGTCAATAAGAACCCGTGAATCACACAAACACGTGATGCACACAATCTCATGGCTGCCAGGAGGAGGAGACACACAAGAACACGTGTCGTACACCATCACTATTGACATCGGTGGGGCTTAGGTCGAATAATGAATGACCGTGAGTGAGGAAATAGAATATTTCCTGATCGAGCTAATAGCTATATTCTTTCAATAATTTTGTGACCTATTTTTGAACTAAATCATTTAAGGACATCTGAATAATAATCAATGTTTTGGTGGGAAGTAAAACATACGTTTTATTTTAACATCACAGTTGACATATCAACAAAACTCCCAACTGAACGTCCCTTAAAAACGGATAATAACCATTGGAACATAGAAGATAAATTTGTTCTCCGAACAAATCCATGTTATGAGTAACGATTAAAACCAAACGCTCCTCTCTCAGCGTCCTTCCCACCCGGCTTTACCTCGTCACCTATTCGGCGGCACCTATCCCAAGAGCTCTGTTTACTCCGTGCCCGCATATTTTTTTGGCATGGGATTTATCCAGCAGTGTCGGGCTGAAACGAATGGGCCACTAATCTGGGTCATGACGGGTGATAAGCCCGAGGAGGGGTGGGACATTCCTTAAGTAGACCCGTGCCCGAGATTTACGTCTCCCTTTGTTGAAACAACTCTTCGAAACCATAGACTCCCGATGAGGTTCAACGAAGTCACTGTTGCTTTAAGGTTTAATGAAAGAACCACGAATTGCTAATAAAGTGACGCCTTGACCTCAGTGATTAAATAGATTGCGTTCTTGTGACGTAGTTTTGAAAATGGACGGTGAACATTCGAAAAAAGATTCTTAAATAGTAAACTATGCTCAGTAGACCTAAATGTATCTTTACCAAACAACTTGACAGAGACCAAATGTTTGTGTTTCCTAGTAATTACGTGAATAAAACAATCTGCATTGTTCAAGCTAATATGAGGTCAAACAAGGGATCAATTTCAGAGTGTTTGACGTTGAACATTCATTGCCAATTATCACTTAAACTCCAGTTTCTAATCCATGCGTCTTACCCATAATCCCCAACACTATCTCAGATTCCATGGCAACTCCAGCTTCTAATCCATGCGTCCTACCCAGAATTCCCAACTCTTGACCAAATTCCATAGCTCCCAAGACTGTAATACCAACAGCAGCAGACTGACTCTCTCTAGTGCCAATAAATAATTAATTATTAGGTCAAATGAAGCCGCTGGTCGTGGGACCAGAAAGCGGCTGCAGCTGTTAAGAGAGGAGACAGGAATGTCGACAGAGGACTCGACAGCGCCCAACGAGAACTTGTGGTTGTACTGCCAGATGGAGTAGGATATGCCTTGAATTGGAGAAGGTGTCCGTGATGTACGAGGGTGAATATGTAGTTAGGGTGGAATGGGGTGAAGAAAGTCACAATCGTCAGCGTAAACTAGAGCAGCTAATGATAACTGGTGTGCTTGTGTTGTCCGATGATGTGGACTGAGTAGAACGTGACGAGAGAACAACTGTAAGGGTTGGAGCAGAATACACTACAGCGGCCACTGATAATTTTTGTCCGTGCTGATGATCAGTGTCCGTGCTAATGATGAGTGTCCGTGCTAATGATCAGTGTACGTGCTGATGATGAGTTTCCGTGCTGATGATCAGTGTCCGTGCTAATTATGAGGGAGGATAGCTGTCAAAACAGATTTTTAGAATCTCATTCGTTGGAAGCAAAGAATTGTGAAGCAAAATTCTTTACCTGATTGAACCTTAATACTATTTTGGAGAACACTTTAATATACAGTACATGCAGGGCAATGTCTACTGGAAATGAATCAAACATGCGGTGAGAGTGTTCAATGAAATCCGGAGGCTTGTCTAGATGTTATCGATTATAGAGTGCAGACTTGGCCTATGGTGGCAGGTTACTGAAAAGTATACAATAGGAAGTTCTCTCATCTACGGGGGTCAAGTATCCGATCCATAACTTCAAATCTGTATCCTTCGGTGTTGTCACTTCTGTCGGCTTTAAATAACAATATACTTATTATTTAATAATAATAAATGTCAGCAAATTGTGGTATTTGGAAGCAACTTCGAACAAAGTGCTAATAATATTTTAGGTCGAGTACACTTTTTAAATTCAACTTTGTCCAAACCCAATGCATTCGTGTTCGTCTTGCGACGATATTGTTGGTTATTTTCCACTAGAGTTTGTTCGTTATAACGTGGACAACACTGCTCCTACTGGTGATGATGACGAATATTGAAGAGTTCTCTAGCGTGTCATTGTTCACCAGGAGCAACTGCGTACTTCAGGGCGACAATGTACAGAAAACGTTCGTGAGAAAAAATTGAAACTGTCGGTCATTTTGGAACGCTTCTATCAGAAACAACAGCTTTACCATTTTGCCAAGAGAATGTTTCATCCTTCGGCCTTTAAAGACACGTATTCCCCAACAACTTGTAGCCTCACACTTATAGAGGGCATTTTGAAAAGGTGTGTCCTTAATAACTATAAGTATTGAAATCGATTAGAAATGGTTCGAATTAAGTTCAATTAGCTGTATTAATTAGCTGTATTAATTTTCATGTTCTTTGTTAATTTTTTAGTACCTATGTGAACGTTATGAAACTTGAACAGCATATCTCTGTTCGGAATATAATACAACGTTAAATACGTTTCCATACAATGATGTTTTCCAGATAAAAGATTACAGTCAAAACGAATATATTGACGTATTGAACAAAAATTGTTCAGGATCTTAATAAAACGCACTGAAACAGGGAAGGAAACATTGGCCGCCGTCGAATGTTGGTTTCAAAACGTAAAGCAGAAGAATCATTAACTAGTACGGGCTAATCTTCTAACCCGAGGTACTTTCAGTGTTACTTTTTATGAATTAGGATTAATATCCTCCGATATCCTTTTCCCTCGCCCCAAAAAAGTTGTCCTGCGACTCCTGACGGAAGAAATGAAGAGACAATTACGGCTGGCAAAACATGTTGCTTGTTTCTCTGTCCATCTGGTCATCAAATTGTCGTTAAAAGGCAATCAATCAGCATTGGAGGCGGGGGGAGTTTTTTGGGGGGCTTGTCACTCCATATAATACAATCATTCGAGAGCAGTAAATTGTACTGCAACCTTAATGTGCATGGTGACCTCAGCAGAGCAACTTAATGGTAATTCACTAGAGTAGACGTTGTTTTGGTGTATAAAGAAATGGCGGTTAAAATCCATCTGCATTGTGTTGAGGTTGTAAGGCGCTCCGAGTTTCCTTGATCAAACGAGCAGTACGAATATGTTTGCGAAATTGCTCAAACAAATAAGAAGTAGATTTGAAACATGCCCACAAGTGTTGCAATATGGATGAAGTCGGTCAATGCACTAAAATTTGTATATTTTTAGAGATGGAGCCTTCGAAACACTCGAAAATATGTATGGGTGCACTCTGTAGGCCTCTGAACTATTCAGTAGGAAAATGCCAGCCGAATTTGTTAATTTGAGTGGAGTTGAAACACCATAGCACTACACGGGAGTAATAAATATAT
>SDVV010034017.1:0-11226 GCA_016164225.1 Gammarus roeselii
ATATTTAGATGTGCTATTATGGAAATAATGGCAAAATATGGCTAGCTGAAAATTAGTTTCACAATAATTAAAAATTAGTTTCTCCAAAAAATACTCATCACTAATAATCAAAATATGTCCATGTGAACAAATGCCAAATGATAAAAAATTACAAATTTTCAGTGATGGACAAATAAAGAACACCATGCTTTCATTTAGATAGACAATATACCATGATAGGTAGCTGTTAAATATAGCTACATTTCAACTTTTGGCCTATAATCCACTTTTGAGCTAGTTAGCTACCAACCTTAGTGCAAATAATTAGTGTTGGCCACCTAAAATGGAAATTCCCAACAAATATTTAGAAAAACATTGGCTAAAATTTTCATCAACTATTAGCTAATAAGGTCATTCAACTTCATAGAACTGGAAAATATATTAGATAATTTTGCTCCCCGATAGAGGTTCAAGGTTGCTCTCCTGGAAAATTCAAGAGGACTCTGCACTCTTTGATCTAGGTGGGTAAATGCTCGTCCTTGAGATTCATGTTGAGAAAGGGATACACCGGTGCTGGGGCTTAGTGAATAGTTGATGCAACGTTTTCACGTGAGCTGAGCTTGTGGTGCCTAATGCAGTTAAAGTAGTAACCATGCTCGAGAGACAACACATCAAACATCGTCAGATGAGGAAGTTCAACATACTTATGAGATGAACAGTGCAAGTTAATATAAACAGCGCAAAGATTAAATGTAATTTTGTACCTGAAGAGCCTCTTGTCCCTGACAAAGCCAAGAGCTTGGTAGAGCCGGAGTGCAGGCTGGTTGGTGATCTCAGTCTCCAGCACCACTTCGTCTGCATCATTGGTGGCCATTGCTCGCATAGCTAACTGCACCAGGTTAGAACCTGTAGCATGAAAACCTCATTAATCATCACACCAATAACAATATTACAATTTCCTAATAGAAACATACAGATGCAAGGCTAAATCCTCAAGAAAAGGGGGTGGCTGATGGTACTACTTTCATGCACTCTAACACATACCAAAATCTGAGCCCTTCACCAATGAGGATCCAGCTCAACAGCCCGCAACACACTTTGTATCAGAAGTGATATCTGCGTCTGCAACAGGGCCTGACAGCTTCCATTGGTTTACCCTGCTATTGCTGTTCCTTCTTCCACCCACATCCTCTCGAACCTCTGAGACATATTAAGAAGGAAAGATCAGCAGCACTCTCAAACATTCAAACTTGAATGCACTTGACCTTCTTCTTGGGCACTCTCTCACCTCTATGTCTTAGTCCCCTCACACATGCCTCTCACTGCTTCCATGCCCAAGGTTCGGCACCTCAATTCCCTCTCCCACACTTTACTGCTTTGTTTTGCATTGTTTTGCTTCTAAAATCTCATTATGTTGTTTTCACACATTCATCTCAAACCTCTTTCAATCATTTATACACTTGTAGCCTATAGCTACCTCACACCAAGCATGCCAAACTTAAACATCAGACTTTCCAACATCTTTGAATCTGCCACCAATGCCATATCATCCACAAACAGCAACTGAATACTCCAGCCATTTAATTTCATACACTGGACTTGACACATTTGCGTTCCCCTCCCAAATCACTATCATAGTACATTGAACAGCTACAGGGATAAAATGTAACATGGTCCTAAACATTCATGGAAAATTAAGTACTCATCCTGCTCCCTACTCTGGCACAAGCTACGCTGCTTACATTGAAATGCGGGACCACCTTCAGCAATCTTCAGCCTTCTCCAAACAGCTTCAACACCCTCACCAATTGCTCCCTTTCAACCTTATAATAGGTCTTTCCAAATCCATGAAGGTCCAGACGACTGCCTTTCCCTATGCAAGAGCCTCCTCGCACCAAACTTTAATAAAGGAACAACATTCTTTCCAGGCCCTGGCAAAATTCCCTGGCCCAACGACTTCACAAATATCAAAGACAAGGGCAATGACAGCTGCCAAGAACATTGCTTCAAAACACTAGGGTGGACACCATCAGGTCCAGGGGCAGAAGATGAATCTAAATTGTCCAGAACCTGGGAGACTAACAGTCTCGTCACACTAATCTTACCAAATTTTCCAGGAAAAAAATTGATGCAGGGAAGGGCTGGCAGGATCAGCATCCACAAAAAAAAAATCCACAAACAGCCAACTCATGTCTCTCTGATCAGCATCAACCTCACCAGATGGAAGCTTCAGAGGACCAACAGAAGGACAGGTACCTTCCTCTCTGAAAAGTTTCAATGTCATGCTCCAGTTTTACATGGAAAAGATAGTCGCACACAACAGGAGAGTGCATAAAACAAGGAAACGGGGAGAGCGCCTCAACACTGCCCACCCTATCCAACTTGGATATAAGGAAAAGGTTCAAAATGGTACCACCTGCAAGAAAAATGCTCTCAGTCACCCACTGTGTCAGACCAACAGATAGAAAACGGCCCAAAAAAGACATATCCACCGGGCATACATATGCACCAAGAACATTCTCAAAAGGCCAAGCCAAGGAGGGCAGGTTGAAGTCACACAAAATTACCCCTCATGGTCAGCACAGAAGGTTAAGATCAGCTGGATGAGCCAAGAATTGCAAGCCTCATCATAAGATGGGAGACGGTAGACAGCTAACACCAAGACATCAACATCCAGCAAGTGAATGGCAGCAACATTAGGGCACTCAAGGTTATGTTCAACAAAACAAGCCCTTTTCTTCACAAACAAGCTAACACCATGCTTGCAAACAGCGCAGTCAGTATCACCCCTTACAACATCTAAACCCTCCAATGAAATTAAAGATGAAGGAACTTCATCCTTGCCTAAAATAGATTTTGAACCGTATCATCTAATCTTTGCCAAAGTGAAGGGATATCCCCATTGGCCAAGACGAATAGAGCCATTTGAACCTAAGCCCAGTGGAAAACCCCTCAAGAAGTACCCTATCGTTTTCTATGGCACCAGAGAGATGGGCAACTTCAAGGCAAACGACCTGTTTCCCTAACGCATGAACAAAGAACGTTTTGGCAAGCCGCAGAAACGCAAGCTCTTCAACAAGGCCCTCTGGCAGATTGAAAACAATCTGGACTGGAACCCAAACACTGCTGACTGCAACCTGTCTGAGATGGGATCTCCATTTATGAGGGCGGAAGACAATTAGAGCAGCGAAGAGGATGCATTGCCTAGCTCACCTGGTGCTGCACTTGATGACACCATCAACTCCAGTATGTCTGGGGTGCTAGGCAAGCAGGTTGCTGCTGGTGCTTGGAGCACCAATTTTATGGGAGATGAGGCTGATGGTGGTGCTGACGGTTCCAAGGAACTTTGTTCAATCTGTGGATTCAGCTTGACCATGGTCTCTGTTGGCTGTTGTGACTGGTAGGTCTTTTCACCCAGTCTCGGAGTGTGTTGGATTAAAGCAAGGTGTGATAGATGGACTTCCGGAGAATGAAGGAAGTGCTATTACATACCATTGCATACAGTGTAGGTGCAGTCAACATGATAAGAGATCTTGGATAGGCAGTATTAACACATTAGTGGGCAAGTCAGCATTTATTCAACTGGTTGTGACGGTTAGAGCTTTGTGTGCACAGGTTCGAACGTTGATGAGCAATGCACAGGTTGCCCAGAGTCATGATTGTACACCTCATGCTCCTGGGCAGCCTTCATGTGAGCAATTTGCCAGGTCTGCCCAACTTAATGTAGTTGTCAGGGAAGAGGTGCGTGAGGTTCAGGAGCAGACAAAGTGCAAACAGAATGTTATTTTGAGAGGCCTGGGCAAAAGTGTGACTCATGTGAAGACTGGTCTTCAGGGTGTGGTGAAGCAGCTGATTGTGCTTGAATGTGCCCTGCATGAGGTCAGTATAGTTAGAGGCAAGATTGGGATGTTCAGAGCCAAGATCAATGATGATGTCAGGAATTAGATACTGACAAATGCAAGGAAATTGAAAAGAATGGATGGGTGCAAAAGTGCCTTTATCCAAAGAGACCTGACCTACAAACAACGCCAGGAACTGTTCAGGAGGAGAAGCCTGCTGTGGGTGGGTGAGCGTTGAGGAGGCTTGGCTTAGGCAGCTGTGGCCTGCAGTGCTGGGGATGCTCGACCTCATGGCAAGACAGTGTCCGCTTGTCGGGGTGTGACCCGCGGTGCTCCTAGTCGTGGTACTGTTGTAGCTGGTCATGGTGCTGCTGCAGCTGGTTCGGATGCTGCTGCAGCTGGTCATGGTCCTGCTGCAGCTGGTCATGGTCCTGCTGCAGCTGGTCGTGGTCCTGCTGCGGTTGGTCGTGGTGCTGCTGCAGCTGGTCGTGGTGCTGCTGCAGCTGGTTGTGATGCTGCTGCAGCTGGTTGTGATGCTACTGCAGCTGGTCGTGATGCTGCTGCAGCTGGTCGTGGTGGTGCTGCAGCTGGTCGTGCTGTAGCTGTTGGTGGTGGTGACGTGGATAATTGTGGTGATGCCCTGTCAAGTCAGGGAGGTGGTGCTTTTGATCAAGGTATTGAAGACTCTGAGCGAATTTTTCATCCGTGCTGAATTCCAGCAATTTTTCATTTGATTTTAATATTTTAAAAGTAGGACATGTTAATGTCAACTCCCTAGCAAATAAAGTGGATTCCAACTCTGAGTTGTGTTTGAAGCTGCGAATTGATTCTTACCCCCAAAGGGCTCAGCATACCCAGTCATCAGGTGCAACGAGCCAGAAGAGGCCAGCACAGCCATGCATGCCAGCATCTACAAAGATTGCACAGAACAACAACAGGAAGATGCTGGAAGGGATGCGCACCATTGGCTTCCAGAGAACAAACCCAAAGCCACTTGCATGAAAACCCAAAGCATAACTACAAATAACAAATAAACAACAGGACGAATCACACCACAGACTTGTCAACACGACTGGGAACGCAAGACCCTAGCACTCAAACAACCTATTACCCATAAACTCAGCCAATCCTGCCTTGCAAGCAGAAATGGTAGCAGACTTGACAATAGCAGCAGGCAGCTCAATCCATATCCTAATGCATCAAACATTAAAAATCCTCCTCGCCTCATCCACAGAGCAGTGGGGCATCAAGAGTTTGTGCTGATATCCCTGCATCCAACCATCCAGCTACCTTTGGAACAGAATGACAAATCAAAACCCTTTGTGTCACAACACAGAATTCTCCAATACTTTATGAGGTCACTTCTCAGTAACCTGCCCTTGATTGAGAACAAATTGAGAGCCATCAGCCTGTCATGGTAGGACACCTCAGACAGACCATGCACCTGTTTGGTCCACCTCCTCTTAACAGACTCGAGCAACTTCACATCCTGGACGTATTCAAGAATCCACACACAGGAGCAGTAATCAAGAATGGGCCTGACATGTGCCACAAAGAGTGTGACCATAAAATTTGTGCTCCTATTAACTGTTGACCTAAGCAAATCACTACTAAGACCAGCAGCTTGTCTCACAATTTCTCTGACATGGCCATGAAAATTGAGACCAACATCCACATGAACTCCCAAATTGCAATGAACTTGGGACGAACTTTAACCAAGCACCCCAAGAATGTTAACAGCCTCAGCACCGGGACCAATCAAACCAGCAAAAAGTTTAATGAAATGTAAAACAACCCACTTGCTAAGGTTCAATGACAAATTCAATGAAGATGAAGTCTGGAATATTTTATCAAGGTCTCCCTGTAAAGCAGACACTCTGAGACGGGGGGTCCTTGACCACCGCTCATATTAATGCTCCTTTCCCATATTGCAGACTCTTGCCGAGTAGCTGTTTTAATGACCTTAGCTGACTCACTGACTAAGAGATTCTGTGCTGCTAGTGGGTCGCCCTTCCTTGCACTCATCACCTGTGGGGCACCTTGCTGACTCTTGTATGAGAAGAGGACAGCGCTGGTGTTAGTAGAGGTGAGACGAAATGAATGAATGGAGTGATTATAGAAGCTTGATTTGACATTAAAAGTGTCATAGCCTGATTAGCATAGATTCGAAAACATTTCAATATCAAAGAGAGTGGATAACTGCTCTCTACTAGTATGACTGGTCATTGAGATAACATTGCATTCTAATTTGGTGATAAGATCATACTCTATTTATTTTACATGATTATAATGATTACTGAACTAGTCTATATGCCAGTCGTTTGGTTAGCTACTTCTTCCAAAAATCTAAGAGTTTTATTGAACAAACTAATGATCTATTTTATATTCTCTTGGGCAGCTCAACCTCCTTTCCTTTACCTACTCATTTGCTTGTCAATGTGACTGATGCGTTGGCTAGTGTGCAGTTGGTTTGTGCATCTGCTGTTGTTTCGGTCTTGAGGCTGGCAGCACATGGTGGCAATACAAGCTTGTTTGTCTGGTGTGTGCCAAGCTCCCTGAGGGGAACTTTGTGTAGCATGAGTACACTAACAGTGGAAGTGAGGCTTTATGTATGTGTGCTGCAAAGGTGGCTTGTAGTTACCTAGTACCAATAAATTATATTCATAATTTTAAACTTGTGCTCAAATCTGAGGTGATTCAGCTAGCTTATTGAGACCTTGGTTTGCTCCTACTTCAGCTGATTCATTGCCATTAGGGGAAGTGCAAATAATTAGATTAGGGGTAATATATAAATATTGGTGCCTTGTTGAGTTTGAGTAAACCCCTTCTGTGACCGATATTGGACTCGTCAGGTACCAAGTCTATAGCTACCCCTACGGGACATAGGAGAACCTATTCAAGTTGCATTTATCAGTGGCCTTTTTTATGGTGGAGCGGCCTGAACTCAACCTTCAATCTTTGATTACTATATGAAGGAATAAAGGGGACTTCATTCACTACCCAAGCTTCCAACCGTGTGGCCGGTAGTGTTTGGCCCAATACCATTAAGGTACACCTAATGGTGGTTATCCAGAAGCCTTGTATTGGCTGATAGGTTGCTCAAGCTGTTCAGCTGTTACTAGGGGTCCATTACTCTAAGTGGAAATTGCCCTCAACTGCTCAAACCCTAGCTTTGTTATTGGAAGATTACTAATTTAAGGAAGCTCCAAGTTCCTGATTGAAGCAGGGAGAGTATAAATAGTTACAGGGTATAGTATGATATAAGTAAAACACAATATCGGGGATATGTCACAGCCAAAGGCTGGAAGTGTTGGTTTACCGAAGTTAGAGGAGCAATAGCCTCAATCACAGGGCCAAAGGCCAACCCAAACCAGTAAGATTGTGTAGCTGGGGGATATTCTTCAACTGGGAACACATACCTAATTATTAGGAGTTCTACATAAACAGGAGACAAAGTACCTGTTAAGTAAATAGTTTAGTTAGAAAAACGCGTGACGTCAGAAGCGGTAGCTAAGCCGTGACGTCAGAAGCGGTGGCTGAGCCGTGACGTCAGAGGCGGTGACTGAGCCATGGTGATATAGACGATGTCACACCATATGGCACCTGTTACATTTACTTGTCACTGGGGCGTGTTTACTGCGTAGTAGGCAAACGTCCGCGATTGCATAAACGGTACGCGCGTGAATTCAGAGACGGCACAATTACGACACTTGAGGCAACATATGATGGGTCTTAGTCGTTTGTCAATACCATTGCACTAGTATTTGAGTGTAGCAATAGGAGAGTATTAACTAGTGATACAGTAAAAGCGAAATATTAATTTACTTCTAGCCAAGTCTTTGGGAAGGGTAGTTTAGGCAGATGGGTTTGGTTGCAACCACAATAGAGCGAACACGACGTGAACACTCGTAGCTGCTGCGGTCCTAAGAGGTGAGCCTGGGGTGTCCTTTTTGCGCGTGCACTATTATTACCGACGCAACGCAAGAACTAGATAACAGACTACAGTCATGTGGTGGTGGACACCCGTCACAACGCCACCAACAACATCATGATGGAAAGACAAATATATTTTATAATCATCAGCAAATACACTGGACTTAGATACAAGGCCACCTGTCAAAAAATTTACATATATGAGAAAGAGGACTGGACGCAAGACTGAACCCTGTGGAACCTCACTCAGAACACCCCTCGGTTCACTTTCGTCTCCATCAATGCCAAAACACATAATTTGAGAATGAAGAAAACTACCAATCCACCTTAACACAACCTCAGAAACTCCTAACCATCAGTGAGAAGTGGTTGTTGCCTGCTGTTGTATTGTCCTTCATCGACGTTGCTGACAATTGTGCTGTGAGGGGTGACACAGATGATACAGCTCGTAAGCATGGATCGTTATTGTATCTGCATAAGGACATGGTGTATATGGTGATTGACGTGCACATTCCAAACGTTGTAGCCTTGCACCTTGTTGATTACGAAGTGTGGATTGTAGCTGTGTATTGGCCCCCTTCCTGTGAAAATCTGGAAAACAACCCCTTGTTAAACTTTTTATTTATTTTTTGTCCTGACAAAGAGGTGATTATCACAGGTGATTTTAATTTACCAACAATTGACTGGTCTTTGGACCTAGATGATGGCTACATTGGGCCTATTGACATGCCGTTTTTAGATTATTTCTCATCTCTTGGACTTCTGCAGTGGGTTATGGAGCCCACATTCTTACTGTCTGACAAAATACTGGAATTGTTTTTTTAATTTGAGGAGGATTGTGTTGGTGAGGTGTCTGTGCTGCCGCCCCCCAGCCTAGCTGTCAGCATTCTCCCGCTGTCTTTGAGAATATCTTCAGTGGAGAGGGGCCAGAGCGTGGAGTTGAAGGGGAGAGTCGTTTTTGGTGCATGGGAAAATACGACAGAATTTTTGAGGTCCTGTCTCTGATTGATAGGGGCTTAGAATTCAGCTACTCTTTGGTGTCTGAAGATTTTTAGTTTCTGCAGTCAATTTTGATGTCCCTGATTGAGAAGTTCATACCCCTCATGCCTGTTTGTTCTGACTCTCCATGGGCTGTCAGGGCTCCCACAGCCCTTGCCCAAGAGTGATCAGAGGCATGGCATGACTACAAACGGGTCAAGAGAGCGGAGGGCAACAATTGCGCAAGTGCTCTTGAAAGGCTACGCATATATGTTGAACTGAATAGGACCTACAGAAATTTTTCCATCAAGTCCCAAAAGAAGTCCAAGTCCATGTTACTGAACAGAACTGATAACCGTAAGCTGATGCATGCTTATGTCAGGGAAAAAAAAAAGGTTGCCTAGCTGCTGGCCCCCTCAGATTGCCAAATGGCAAGATAATTCAGGATCCGAGCGTGATGTGCAAAGTTTTTGCTGACTTTTTCGGGAGTTTTAGTAGGTTCAGCTCTTACCCACCCAGCTTCTTTCCAGTCTTTAGATGGTAGTCTGTCCAATGTGGACTTCTCTAGGCTGGGGGTCCAGTATGTCCTTTTGGCTATTGACCCCAGTTCCAGTATGGACCCAGATGGCCTCCACCCGCATTTGCTGAGGAGTTGTGCAGATGAACTCTCCCTCCCTCTTTGCTTGATTTTTCAAAAATCAATGAGGACAGAAACCGTACTTGAAGTTTGGAGCAAATCGATTGTTGTACCAATATTCAAGGTTAAATCTCACACTGATCCACTCAATTACAAACCTGTGAGTTTGAAATCTGTTTGCTGCAAATCAATGGAAAGAATAGTTGTATCTTGGTTGACTGAGTACCTTGAGAGCAACAATATTTTGTCATCCCATCAGTATGATTTTTGAAGTAACCATAGCACCAAGGACAAGTTGCTGTTGACATACAATGATGTTGAAGGTGGATTCATGAGGGATATGTTGTGGATGTCATATTGCTTGACATTTCTGAAGCATTTGATGTGGTTAGTCATGGGGTGTTTCTGTCTAAGCAAGAGTCCTTGGGTGTTTGTCACTCATTGCTGGCCAGGATTGCGGCATTTCTCTCTGGCAGAGTGATTAGTGATTGTGTGAGTGGCAGCCTGAGCATCCCAGTTGATGTGACAAGTGGTGTACCTCAGGGCTCTGTCCTTGGTCCACTACTGATCTTGATTTATATCAACCACATCTCGAGTGGTCTTCTATACATGTTTAGGGCATTTAAGGACGATTACAAACTGTACTTGAGATACTCACATAAGGACGCTGAGCCTGCCATTCGCGGTGTTCAGTCACTCCAAAGTGGTTTGGAAACAGTTGCAAGATCCTGGAATCTTGGATTGAATCCAGACATGTGTGTGGTATTATGCTTTTACAGAGGTTGCATTGATTTTGATGCTCTAGTCCCAGTTAACCAGTACTTCTTGCAAGGTAGAGCATAGAAGTTTGTCACCACACAGAAAGACTTGGGTAATTCCCAGGTTATTCCATCACCTGAATATTCTTCTTGATCAAATACAGATTACCTTGCACCTGTCACAGCCTATAGCATGGAGCTCCATTGTGCATGAAAGTATCACTTGTGGATTGTCATGTGAACATCTAACTTCACTTCAAGTAGTGCCATGTACCTTTCCCCCATCATTGAAGTGTTTTGAGGTGAGAAGTACAGTCCAGCTGTCTATTAAAACTGAAAAACCCATATCATATAACTGGGAAGATGTTTCATGGTAGCAATAGTGCATTAGACACTATTCCTACCATTAACCATTCTGACCTCTGCACGTATTGCTGACAAAATGTGAACTGCTAGAACATACTTTCAACTGAAAACATTACCTGCTTCCAATCACCAACCGTCTAGGATTGATGCTGTTGAGCAAATTAGAACATTTTCTTTTTAATGACTTGAATCAGTTTTGGTTTTTGGGTTGGTTTGTAGTTTTTCAGCTGAAATTTGTTGGTGAAACGCTGAGAAACAGTGCTGATACTTACCTCACATCCCTTTCAAAGCAATTTAGCTAGCACCTTTTTGCAGGAATTGGTTGAAGATTTTGAAACTATGGTTTTCATCATGGTGTCATCTCTTTTGGTGGTTTTCCTTAGCTACCTGGTTTTCTTCTTGTCCAAATAACTACCCTAATTATCAAATTGATTGATAGCAATGTGTACAGCAATCTTGCTACAGAACATCTTACTGGCAATCTTGCGCTCAGAATATCCTTCTTTGTGTAATGCAGGAGTCAGAGGGTAACTGGTGGTTGAATGCGGTAGTCAGAACCAGTGCAACAAGACACACCAAACTTGTACAACAAGCGAACATATCACGTTAGGAAAATTATTCTCATTGAACTAGGGTAAATATCATAGGTGGTCTTAAACTTTTGCAATGGACTATGTATATATATATACATATACAAATATATATACATATATATAAATGTACATCTACATTTTTA
>SDVV010034018.1:0-11226 GCA_016164225.1 Gammarus roeselii
ATGTATATGTATGTATGTATGTATAAATATACAATATATATGTCTATATGTATAAATATATAATATATATATACCTATAAATATATACTGATATTCAGTAAAATAAATGTAAAACAGACTCCACCATCAGTCACCCAGAACATCGGGTAGAAACCGGATATCAAATGATAGGCAGGACCAAATTCCATCGGAGAGAGGCTGACGGCTCCTCTTGAGTGTCAAATGCAAACCTATCAACGTCATCGAACTCTAAACTCCTCTAATCATTCTCATCGACAGGTGACCTGATCCAGACCGTATCAATGATTACATCTCAAAGCAGTACGGGTATGCTCTGAATACAGAATTCCCAATACAAATCAAACAAAATGAAGAGCTTGACATGACTCGCGTTAAGGCTCTGGTGGAAATGAGGTTCAAATCAAACAAAACGACGGGCTTCCCCGAGCTGGAGACCGAGGGCTGCTCAGCGCCCTCTATACAGCACAATCGATGAACGTCTTGCTAAACTCGAAGACTGTCTTTCAACTGTGAACATCCAACCAAAGGACTTCAGTGGTAACAGCAATCCACACCTACCCCTAACCATCATGCCCAAACACAAAACACTACAGAGAGGAAACATTATTGTCTATTTGACGACCACAACCTATTCATCAGCAATAAATTTCCCGAACACTTGCAAATCCCATTCGATGCCAAGGACATACCGAATTTTATTCCATACACTCAACAATAAAAATTGGGCTCTATTACTGGCCGTCCAATCCTCACCATTAACACCAGCAGTAACGAAAGCTTCACCATTAGTGTCGATATGAAACTTCAAAGTTACACTAGACTTCTAAAAGCCAAAATTTGACTAAAGTCAAGCACAATCTTACCACACCCAACTTTCTCCACAAGTTCTGGCCTGATTTGCATTGAGAATCTCCCGAAGGAGCAAGTTTATGCGTTCATCGCCGAACTCGTTCAATACGAGGACTGTGTGGACGAATTGAAACACCACCAAGGCCCTCCTGCTGAAATTCAACTGCCCTACCTCACCAAACTACACAGACATACCTCTTCTTGACACTGAAACCAGGTTACACCCTTCGACAGACGTCCGATGCGATGTTATAAATGCCAAAAATACGGACATACGAGCAGAAATTGTCATGGTAAGCAAACTTGTTCACACTGCTCCCAAGACAACCATGACAGATGGTGTGATGTCCAGTCGTGCCCGTCCGAAGAGCCCCACAGCTTTTACAACAAAGTAAACGGCCACCCTACTAGACACAAACACTGCCCTCAAGATAAAATAGGAAGAAAATTTCTCCAATTCCAGATTGATTACAAGGTCGGGCGACGAAAGACTATGGTTTCTATGCACTCCTCCAGGCTTTCCCTCCCACCCATGAGGAAAGATCAGCATCAATTCCTACTCATTTCCTCATAACGCTCATAGATAGCGGTGCAAGCAAAGTTGCTCGAATCGATTCATTATGACGAACTCACTCCCACAACAACAAGGAGGTATACCGGAATTCGTCCGCCGACAGGGAAAGAAGTACCTGGTCCACGTCGTAAGGCTTGAACAAAGTAACGCTGTACAAAAAATTATCCACACAGAAAAACACAACAAAGTAACTGTTGAATTACACCTGTATTTCAACGCCATCAAAATAATTGTATACACTTCCAGCTACACCCCCACAACTGACGTGAGTGGTTTTGCTGGGGTCTATCAAAGGATTACGTAGTTACCAAAGTTTCTTTAGGAAAATGTACCAAATCACATAACACCCACTCTACAACATTCAAAGTTACCTTCCCAGGACCTGACGCACTGGAGTTCATAGCAATTTCGAGAGAGCAAGGAAGATAAAAACTTACCCAGTAGCGACAGGGCCTGCAATGTGCAAAAAATGCCTTGAATAAAGCGACTTCATCAAATAATGCAAGTCGTACATACCCCAATGCAGAAATAAATGCCCTGGCGAGCGTGACAGGAAAGACTGCAAAGCCTTTTTACTTTAGTGCTACCACTGCTCATGCCTCCATGAAGCAGGCGACCGCGAATGCCAAAATCACATGGACCAAAAGCAATTACTATCATGCAAAACGACCGCAGAGTCACACGGAAACAAACCATTCAAATCTGACACGACATAAACACAATTCCCTCTAATTGTGCCAAAGCAATTAAATCTACAAGTAAACCCAATCCCTCAGACGATACCCATTCACCGTCAATGCAACCAAATGAAACGGCTCCACCACCCCTCCTTAGCAGTGACACTACCCCACCCAGCCCTACGACGACCCTCGTAATAGAGGGGAGTGGCCCTAGCAATGAAGGCATCGGTGCCCAGGAGGGCACCGCGGTGGATTCTGCTCCCTCAGCCGACCACGAAGTGAGGTCCACCATCACAAAAACGGAAAGGTGAAGAGATGAAGACGTCCCCCGTCGACGACTACCACGAGGTGTTCGACGCCCCCACTGCAAAGCAAAAAGATTAGCAACAGCCCATAATCAACAACTCGTCAAGATCAAATCGTGGAACGACATCGGTCCGTCTTAACCGAGATCACACCCAACGAAATCCAAAGTAAAGGATTCCACCCTCGGGTCACATGCCCGACACCAGAACGTCTCATCAGCGAGCTAGCAAGAGCGATCATCACCTGGGTGAGGACGCGCTGAAAATCTTCAACGAAGAACTTCTATCTAAAATCACCAATCACGCATGCACCTCATTCTATTCAAATATCCCACCGACGACTACTCAGTTAACCATATAGTGTAAAAAAAATCCAAAGCAGAAAAGCGCGCCTGCTCAAGAAGCAAACAGCAACAGCGGACACCCTTGTCCTCCTGCTAGAAAAGCATTCACAGCCGCCAACGAATGATTTTAGCAGACCACGTTCTTCAGAAAGCTTTCGCTCTCGCGAACGCTCCGGATCTAGAACCTCCGGCAAACGCGAAGACACGACTACAACAAAAATTCTTACACACCAAACGACCGCTCTAGATCACCCGGGTCAGAGCATGAACCGCGTTTGAAATGAATAACAGTACAATACTTCAGTGGAATTGCCAGCGACTTAGAAGCAAAAAAGACTGATAACTATCCCTAATCTCCACCCATGAACCTTTGGTGATAGGTCTTGACCACCACCATCATAATCCCTCAATATGTCATACATTGTTGCGAGGGCCACAATAATGTGACTGACCAATGCAAATTTGGCACTTATGATGCTTCTCAGCATACCACACCACCCAGCCCACTTGAGAGCAAAGCTCCACGCTATCGCTGTAAAGATTTACGTCTCAAGACCATTAACAGTGGTATCTATATAGACGTCATGGGGCCACAATCTCACGGAAACTCTAATGAACGAGCTGCTTAACCAACTACCCTCTTCTTCCTTCTGGAGGCTTCAACAGCTACCACGAAATGTGGGGATGTGCGTACAGACCCTAGGGGAGTGATTATGGCTAACATCATAACACTCACAACTTGGTTATTCACAACGACGGACAATCCACCCGGATCACCTTTGAAGTAAAACCGTCGTCGATTTATCCATATGCTCCCCCACACTGGCACCCAAACTCGTTTGGAGAGTCCTGACTTCAACACACGACAGTGACCATAACTCTGTCTTTTTATCACTCCTCAACAACCAACCAAACAATCCCGTTGCACAAGAACTTCGATTCAACTACCGGAAAGCCAGCTGGCAGTAATACTCTGCACATATCGCATGGCGGGGCATGGATGGCATCTCCGACGACATCTCAGAACACCTTGTCATCCATCTATACGAAAAAATTCAAAGTGTAGCTGTCGCATGCATCTTGCAATATTTACCTACAACCTTTTTTCCAAAACCGTGGTGGTGCCCGGAGACGCGAGAAGCAAGGGACCGGCGTGAAAGGCCGTACACGGTTTTCCGTCGCACACGTTCCCTTGGGAAGCTGATAGTGCGGAAAACGGCATCTGCCGTATTCCGCAAATTTGAAGTGTAAAAGAAACGAGAAGTCTGGTACCAATTAGGCAACGCGACTAACCGAAACACCCTTTCCTCCCAAGTGTGGGAAAAAATCAGACGTATCCGGGGATGCTCCGAGCGACCTATCCACATTCTGACGAAGGCGCCATTTACTCTTCCTACGCGGAAGTCGCTAATCAACTAACATAGACTTTTAGCGAGATATCGCAATCAACAAATTACACGGCTGCTTTCCAACTGGAAAAAAAAATTGCGAGAAAGTGAACATATTGACTTTACTTCCGCAAAGTGAGAGAAAGTGACCATATTGACTGTACTTCGGCAAACGAAGATTTCTACAACAAACCTTTATTTCTCCATGAACTACAATACGCTATTGACCATACTCGTGAAATTTCACCCGCAGGCTGGACCGGGTGCTTATTAATATGATCAAGCATCTCCCTGACAGTGCTCTTGAGCATCTATTAAAAGTGTTCAATATGATGTATTTGAACTAACTTTCCCTATCAATGACGAGAATCCTTAATTATCCCGATACCCAAGCCCGGAAAATGCCGCAGCAACCCACGTAACTACCACCCCATTGCCCTACTAGCGTCCTCTATAAGACGATGGAAAGAATGATTAACTCATGCCTTGTTTACTACCTTGAAATTTACGGAGGCTTTAATAACATCCAGTGCGGCTGCAAGCGTCACTTCATAAAGGAACAACCTCGAACGACTAGAATCAGACATTCGACAGGCTTTCGTCCGAGGAGAACATGTGGTTTCCATATTTTTCGACGTTGTAAATACGGTATCATGAAGGATCTCCACAGCAATGGCTTGAAAGGCCGCCTACCACGGTTATCCATCCTTTTATTCCAAAATTCCACCTTCAGTGTCAAGGTCAGCGCCGTCGTATCTGCAAGAAACAGGCGTCCCATCAAAACGCCATCAGTGTCCCTCTTTATCCTCAAAGGAAATCGAATTTGTTACCGTACCGAATACTAACTGAAAATAACTGAGAACCCCTTAGATATCACAGGCTAATCCTTAGTTTGTGCTGGGACCTCAGACCGCACGTTTGCTTGCATTGTTTGAGATACTTTAAATATAGCGTAGCTTAACATCGATAACGCCGGTCAAGAGGCCTCTAAAGTTAACTCCCTTGACTCCTGGCGCGACCCAGGGGGCCGTTGGGGAGTAGAAAGAAACCCCATTTAGGAGGGACCAGCATCCCCTCTAGAGTGCCGAAGACCAAGATTCCAACGGCCAAGAACGTCAGCCTCTCCAAGATGACCAGAGCCACCTCAGAAGCAGAAGACGACCGGAGAGACAACCGCATCGACGAGCTAAGCAGGAACGTCCTGGAAATATTGAAACTACTAAGGCAAGCAACCGGCCTCTGAGCCGGAAGCAGAAGTTTTCACCACAGAACCTAGCACAATTGACGACCGTCTAACGAGACGGTCGTCAACGAACTAGTAAAGAACCGACTAACCAAAGAACCGGCAACTTACGCAAGTACCTCCACCTCTACGTCCGACGACAACTTCGAAAACTCTTCACCCTACAAAAACCCCAACCGAGCTCCAAGGGCTGCAAAGAGGAAGCAATACACGCCATTCAATGAGCACAACCTGTTCAGCAATTATCATACCTTTCCTGAATACCTGAAGATCACATTCGACGTCAACGACAGACCATACAATCTGCGAAAAGAGCTGGGCTCTTTCACTGACCACCCAGTCCTGAGAATCGCCACCAGCGACGACGAAGGCTTTGCCATCAGAGTGGACACAAAACTTCAAAGTGACGCGATTCTCTCCAAAAACAGACTCTGTGGAAAGCCATGCAAAATAGTGCCACACCCAGGACAACTACGACAAAAGGAAAGATCCCCAGTCGTGTCAGTCCGAGGAACACCACTGTTTTTATTGCAAAGTAGACGGACACCCCACCGGACACAGAGACTGACCAGAGGAGGAGAAGGAGAGAGCGATCCAATACCAGATAGATCTAGGTGTCGGGCGACGAAAAGCTGTAGTCTCGATGCGTTCTTCCCAAAGTGATCCTCCTACCCGGGAGAGAAGATCGGCACCATTTTCCACCCACTTCCTCATAACGTTCAACGAAAATGGTGTTAGCAAAGCTGCCTTTTCAACTAATCCATTTGTAATGATGCAATCACTCACCGAACAACTAGAAGGAAATCCGAAAGAAATACAACGACAGGGAAAGAAATATCTGGCCTACGTCACAGAACGTGAGCAAAGCCACGCTATACAAAAGATTACCCACATAAACAAACTCAAAGTTACGGTTGAAATGCATCCGTCCTTCAACGATACCAAATGAATTATATTCACCTCCCGTTACACGCCTACAACCGACCTCAGTGCTTTTCGCTGAAGGTCTAGCTGAAGACTACGGAGTTACCGAAGTCCGTCAAGAAACATGGATGGAATTATGTAACGCAAGTTCTACTGCATACCAAATTACCTTCCCGGACACGACGCACCGGAATTCATAGTAATCCCGGGTGAACAAGGAAGAACCAAAACCTACCTAGTTGCAACATGGCCCCCAGTGTTCAAAAAATGCCTTGAATACGGCCACGTCATCGCATACTGCCAGCCACATACACCCCAACGTTGCAAGAAGTGCGCTGGCGAGCACGGCAGAAAAAAATGCAGTCTGCCACCCTAAATGCTACCACTGCTCATGCTTCCGCGAGGTAGGCGACCGCGACTGCTCAGTACACATGGACCAAAAAGATATAACAATCACACAAAATGAACGCAGAGTTACACGGAAACAAGCCATCCAATTCTGGA
This sequence comes from Gammarus roeselii, assembly GCA_016164225.1. NCBI lineage: Eukaryota > Metazoa > Arthropoda > Malacostraca > Amphipoda > Gammaridae > Gammarus > Gammarus roeselii. The sequence continues at coordinate 6,833 of SDVV010034018.1, forward strand.
AAGACGATAACCCAAACCGCCTCAATTATGTCAAAGCAGTCAAATCGACAATCCAACCAAACTCCCCCGACGACATCCACTCATCATCAGAACAACATCGTAACAAGACCCCAACACTCCCACCTGGCTGCAGTGCTTCCTCACTCAGCCCAGCGACCGCCCCAGCACCAGAGACGCACAGTCCTAGAAATGATTTATGCTGAGACCAGGAGGACGACGAGATGGATGCATCCCCCGCAGTCGACCACGCAGCAAGGCTCACTACTCTTAAAAATGAAAAGGCAAAGAGATGAAGAATGAAGAAACTTCCGATACCTAGGCGCCACTGAGCAAAAAGATCAGTAACGACTCTCAAATAAGGGCCCGTCAGAACCAACAATCAGAACTACCTCCACCTGTCTCAAATGCGGCTCCATTCGTGGAAAACCACCGTGAGGGACACCATCCCCCTTAAACAAAACCGATCACGGCCTAGCTCAGACATGAAGCCAGATTTCGCAATCAACAAACTACACTGCTACTTTCTAACGGGAGAAGGACTAGCGAGAAAGCGAACATCTAGACTTTACTTCTAGAAACGAAGAGGCCTACAACAAGCCTTCCTCCCTCCACGAACTACAGAGCGCCCTAGACCATACACGTGAAACTTCACCTGGGCCAGACTGGGTACACATCAACATGATCAAAAATCTTCCAGATGGCGCCCGTGATCACTTATTAAAAGTGTTCAACGCTTTATACTCAAACTCATTTTTTCCTAATCAATGGCGGGAATCTATATTATTCTCAATACCCGAACCCGGTAAATTCCACGGTGGCCCTCATAACTATCGCCCCATCGCTCTTACCAACGTCCTCAGCCAGACCATGGAGAGAATGATGAATACGCGCCTTGTCGACTACCTTGATATGCATGCAGGCCTGAACAGTATCCAGTGTGGCGGCCGCAAGCGCCACTCTACGACGGACCACCTTGTAAGGTTGTAATCTGACATTAGACAGGCATTTGTCCGAGGAGAACACGTGGTTTCCATTTTTTTCGACGTGGGAAAAGCATACGATACTACTTGGAAACGTGGCATCATGAAGGATCTCCACCGCAAAGGGCTGAGAGGCCACTTACCACGTTATATCCACCAATTCCTTCAAAATCGCGCCTTCAGGGTTAAGGTCGGCGACACCCTGTCACCATCCTATCTGCAAGAAATGGGCGTCCCCAAGGAAGCGTCCTCAATGTCACTCTTTTTATACTCAAAATCGACCAGATAGCAGACATTCTCCCACGCAACGGAAGATTGCTTTTCATCACTATACGTGGACGACTTAAAAATAAGCTACAGGCGCCCTAGCCTCTTAACAATTCAACAGGAACTCCAGAAATGTCTAAACCTAGCCGGGAACTGGGCCTCTTTAAACTGATTCCTATTCTCGCTCTCCAAAACGAAAAGCATGCACTTTACTCTTGTGTCCGGCTTACACCTAAAACCAGCCCTAACGCTAAACAACACTCCGCTAGTATACGAGGAATCAATAAAATTCCTTGGTCTTGGGGGGGACCCAAAACTCACATGGCGACCTCATATTGCATCGCGGGAGACTCGCTGCAAACAAACAATCTGACTTAACCTCTCGGTAACATCCTTGAAATTCGGAGCTGATTTGGACACCGGCATGACGTTATTCAGAACATTGATACGCTCGCACGTTGACTATGGAGCAATTGTTTATGGTTCAGCAGCCAACCACCCTTGGACCTCTCTCCATCATAGTAAATAACGCCCTGTGTATCACAGCCGGTGCGTTCCGTTCCACACCCATCGAATCCCTGAACGTGCTTGCTGACGAGCTTCCTCTTCCGCTCTGGAGAGACAAACTCTCACTTCAGTATTATTTCAAGACAAAGAGCTACTTCAATAGCCCAGCACTCGGTGACGTCACCAACATTCTTGGATAAACGCCTCTTTGCGGCTAAGAAGAACATATGCCCACCCTTTTCTCTACGCGTGGACAACTTCCTGACCTCGCTGAACATCAGACGCAAAGCAATCGAGCCTTAATTCTCATATCGAATTCTTCAAATCAACACACCAACGTGGATGATCAGCCCACCACTGGTCAACCTAGATTTGCAGACGTACCCCAAAGCCACAACCCCAACAAACACGTGCCGCCGGAAATTCTCACGACTACTCGATGATTAGTACTCTAGTACTCTGAGCACCGCTGTAAATACAATGACTGCTCCAAAACATCGGGCGGAGTGGGAGCTGCCGCCATGGGCGAGGGGACCTCGCGTTCGGCCACCCTACCCCAAGAGGCCTCTATATTCTCTGCAGAGCTACACGCACTCGAACTGGCCATCTTCATTACATAAAGCGACCGCCTCCCCAAAAGTGTTATATTTTCAGACAGTCTGAGTGTTCTCACCCAGCTGAAAACTCTGCACTTTGATCACCCTGCCCTTAGAAAAATGCAACAAGTTCTATTCACGATGTCCGAGGTGGGCCTGGACACGCGGGAATAAGAAGAAACGAACGCGCAGATTCCCTCGCTAAACGGGTGTCTACCCAGCAAGAACAATTAATCACCATACATTATTGAAACAGGTTTCCAGTCATCAATTCACGTATAACATCACGATAGAACGACTCTTGTCAATAGAGTGGACAAAAGATGTTTGCAGTTAAACCATCCGTGGGAGAGTGAGACGCCAGGTTTTCTAATAGGGGAGACCAAGTGTTCATTAACCGTCTATGGAGAGGACATACGTGGATAACTCACAATCATCTAATGGACGTAGACATGGGACCGGACGCACCACGATGCCCCTGTTGCCACCAAGTGGCAATCAGCGTGAAACACTTACTTGTAGTTTGTGATGCACTCGCAGCAGCCCGACCAGCTTTTTGAGCCCCCCGTGCAACCTGCCACGCCTGCTCTCGAAAGCGGAACACCGTAACAAAAATTATCGCTTTTGGAAAGCACACAGGCTTATACGAAACCGTGTAAACGTAACGAAGTCTGAAGCATCTCTGATCCCGAACTCGCTGTCCTCCCTGCATATTAATTGAGAATATTTACTTTAACTTCGTGCACGAAGCTGTGCAGAATCAACGGATCGTCGTGCCGTGAGGAGGAGCACTCAGTGACTGCACGTTGGAGCTCCGGTGGAGAACGGAGGGGGCTGCTACCACTAATCCACGCTAAACATACTGTGTCTGCATTGAACCTGCTCTGTATATATATGTTGAATTTACTTTGTATCTGCATTAGGCCTACTCTGAATCTGCGATAAACCTACTCTGTACATATGTTAAATTTAATTTGTATCTATGTCAAATTAACTTTGTATCTATGTCAAATTTACTTTGTATCTATGTTAAATTACTTTGTATCTGCTTTAGACCTACTCTGTACCTGCGTTAAACCTACTGTGTCTACGTTGAACCTACTCTGAATCTACGTTGAACCTACTCTTAATCTACGCTGCACCTATTTTGCCATTCTTCAATTGCCTTACGGGGAATTCTGCATTTACTTCGCGTTGGGACTCCAGTGGAAAACGGAAGCAGCTACTAATACTACTTTATTCTCAAAATCCACCACCTTAATAACAGACATTCTTCCCGCGACGAAACACTGGTTTCATCACTATACATGGACGCCCTACAAATAAGCTTCAGACACCCTAGTCCCTAAACAGTTCAACATGAACTTCAGAAGTTTCTGAACCAAGTCAGGAACTGGGCTTCCTTTACCCTCACCCTGATAACGAGCCAATTTTGGCTCTAGACTCTAAAAAATTTGAATTCTGTTGAAAAAATACGTATTTTTTTCCCCGTGGGATTCGAATCTTCTATCGGCCAGTCTCTAGTATCGTCGTAGAGAAGTTGACGTAACGTCAATGACGAGCTGCAAAAATTAAATATGCACTCACTCGAAAAAGAGCCAATTTTGTTTATTTGCGTTGGCAACGTATGTAATATTTCATAAATTGCAATTGTTCTTGCATTAACCAAATGCTGTCTAAACCGATAACACCTGTGCTAGTGAGATGGTCTCCCCCCCCCCCATTACGTACAGGAATAACACATTTTACGCAGATACGCGTTAACTCTTCACTCTCTCTCGTACGAGCTAGAACGCGAATATGCCACAATTGAAATATGTACTGACTTCATCTTGACATGACTAATATTTTATCACGCGAGGCCGTACGAACTTACCTGAATCAACGACGGTCGCGCCCTCACCAGAGCCTCACGTTGAGGCTCTGGTGGAAATTCGACCCCGGTGGAACATGGAAGCAACTACTACCACTACTACTCTGGTGGGAATGAGGCTCAAATCAAATTAAACAAAACAACTGATTGAGATATAAAATAACAAAAAGA
>SDVV010034019.1:0-11226 GCA_016164225.1 Gammarus roeselii
TGACTGGCAATACTGGATGATGGCTGGTAACACTGGATTATGGCTGAAGATACTGGATGGTGACTGGTAACAACGGATGATGGCTGGTAACACTGGATAATGGCTGGTATTACTGGATGATGGCTGGTATTACTGGATGATGGCTGGTAATACTGGATGATGACTGGTAATACTGGATGATGACTGGCAATACTGGATGATGGCTGGTAACACTGGATTATGGCTGAAGATACTGGATGGTGACTGGTAACAACGGATGATGGCTGGTAACACTGGATAATGGCTGGTATTACTGGATGATGGCTGGTATTACTGGATGATGGCTGGTAATACTGGATGATGACTGGTAATACTGGATGATGACTGGCAATACTGGATGATGGCTGGTAACACTGGATGATGGCTGGTAACACTGGATGATGGCTGGTATTACTGGATAATGACTGGTAATACTGGATGATGGCTGATAAAACTGGATGATGACTGGTAATACTGGATGATGGCTGGTAACACTGGATGATAGCTGGTAATACTGTATGATGGCTGGTAATGCTGGATGATGGCTGGTAACACTGGATGATGACTGGTAATACTGGATGATGACTGGTAACACTGGATGATGGTTGGTAATACTGGATGATGACTGGTAACACTGGATGATGACTGGTAATACTGGATGATGACTGGTAATACTGGATGATGACTGGTAACACTGGATGATGACTGGTAACACTGGATGATGACTGGTAATACTGGATGATGACTGGCAATACTTGATGATGACTGGCAATACTGGATGATGACTGGTAATACTGGATGATGGCTGGTAATACTGGATGATGACCGGTAAAACTGGATGATGGCTGGTAATACTGAATGATGACTGGTAATACCGGATGATGGCTGGTAATACTGGATGATGACTGGTAATACTGGATGATGACTGGCAATACTGGATGATGGCTGGTAATACTGGATGATGGCTGGTAATACTGGATGATGGCTGGTAATACTGGATGATGACTGGCAATACTGGATGATGGCTGTTAATACTGGATGATGACCGGTAAAACTGGATGATGGCTGGGAATACTGAATGATGGCTGGTAATACTGGATGATGGCTGGTAATTCTGGATGATGGCTGGTAATACTGGATGATGACTGGTAATACTGGATGATGGCTGGTAATACTGGATGATGACTGGCAATACTGGATGATGGCTGGTAATACTGGATGATTACTGGCAATACTGGATGATGGCTGGTAATACTGGATGATGACCGGTAAAACTGGATGATGGCTGGTAATACTGAATGATGGCTGGTAATACTGGCTGGTAATACTGGATCTTATGCCCGAATGATTCATGATGCCGAAAGCATACTATTTAAATATCGAATTGTTGTACAAATTAAACGCTGTAGTTCCTTCGTCACCACTCCCAAAACCGTTATGGAAATTGAGATACAAATAAACAAGTTATTAGTATCTAAGAAAGGTTGGCTTGACACAAACATAATTTGCTTGTATGATTGAACAACAAAAAATTTAACATCCTCAATTGGAAACGTAACACTGGTACTCTGTCGTGAAAAATTGGAAATGCTTATATTATTGAAGTGAATTGCTTTGAGCCAAGTCACTGTTAGGATAGATTTAGGCCTCGTTAAGTTGACCTTAAAACATTTTGTTTCGCCGGGCACACATTCTGTTTCAGATTATAAGCTTGGATGACAACCTTATTAACTATGTAATTAGGAATGCGCTCTGCTCGGTTGATGTTCATTTGAAATGTTAAGATAACAAATGTGGAAATAAAGTGTTTCAGTGTTTCAAAGTGTTCCAAAGTGTTACAACACGACAGAACGCCAAAGCTAGTTGGACGTTCAGGATCTGTTCCTTTCGTTATTTAGTTGATCAAAAGGGGAAGTGTCTGTACAGAAGTAATTAGGAATCTGCGTTGCAAAGCAAATGACGTTACGAAAAACCGCCAAGTTGAAGTCGATAACATTAGGATGCTGTCCAACAGTCATCACCGAATATTTTTAATAGAGTTACTGGTTCTAACCTCCAAACGAATTAAATTTTCTCCTAATAATAATCTGTCTCATAGAAAATTGTTCTTGATGAACTTCAATAAATAATCTTGGTTTCCCGACAGCCACAACATGTTTTTAAATTTTTGTTCTTCATCTTAGAATAATATTTTCGAACATTTTAAAATCAAGGACATAGCTTTTGTTTTTCCTATTCTGAACGGTTTGACGAGAAGTGTGCATACAGGGACTCGAAGCGCAATAGGTAGTGCATCATCTAGTGTGGCCCTGATACAGTCTGCAGCAGCGGCACAGCCCTCTTGCTGCAGGCTGCAGACTGCTCCATGACGCATGAACTCATACAACCGAAGCACTCCAATATCCGCCGCTAAACCCGGGATGACTACTTTAGTTTGCACCTGATCAACTTTGCGGCAGTCGATCATTATCATTCACTCAAAAATTCCCATTGATATGTTTGTAGAGGTCCCCAATTGACCCTACATTAATCCTAATAACAATAAACACATTATACGTGCACCACAAGCACCAATCTATTAGTCAATCACCTCTTTTGATCTCAGGCTCGCACCTCTCTGTATGTAGCTAAAACATTTCTGTTCAGCTAGTACAAAACTGCTTCCAACCATAACGGGAGTGCAACAAATATTTATTTTGTTTAAATAAATACGCATACCCACGCACAAAAACGCCATTAAACATATTCATCTAAGCAAACAAATGATTCAGATTAAAATTATGAGACAAATTTGGCGATACTTCGGCTTTTCCAACATCAACACAGAGAGGGCTTCCTTAACTCCTGGGACCTGGTGCGTGCAACACATCGTGTGTCTGTTCTGTTTAAATCGTGTGTTCTTTCTAGAACACATGAATTTGGATAGCCGGAAGCGTGTGTTGGGACGGTGGCCCTATGAAGTTGATATACATAAGTTAGGGAGTGCTTCTATATATTGTGTATTAGTTTAGGAACTGAAAACCTAGCTTAGACATCCATCACCATCTCTATCATGGTATTCTTCATACCTTTCAGGAATGAACGTTTATAGATCCCGTGTCAACTATAACTGACAAAAAGGGTTGATAAACATGCTCATACATATATGGCATTAATGATAACATAACTATCGGTATCTAACAACAAGCAGCCCATGGGACACAACAAATTAGGTGTCTCCAAAACCTGAGGATGCAAGGCCTGATGTCCACTATGAACTACCTGATCTAAGGGTTCTCAGGCAGCTACTAATTATTCTGACATCTTATCCTAAATTCCTCATAACCAAATTAGACCAGCCACATTTCTAAATCCACCTGGATGCTGATAATTAGTGATAAGTCCTGCATCCATATAGGTGGGAAATTCCGTGCAGATTTCCTAGACAACTCTTCTTTGTGGGCTCGGACACTATTGCCGTAGCCTATATAGAATGTAAATAATCTCTTGTCTACAAGTGTAAATAACACACCGGGAATACCACTCTGCAGAGCCGGCCCCTTCATTAATTAGTGATCACATAATTATTTTTCCCAAGCATATATTCAAGACACCCACATTATCTTGATATTACTCCCAATTGGTCCATGCACGGTAGTAATCAACCATAGTTCCACCAAGCCCTCATGCATTACGAGAATCCTAATTCATATTTATGGTATAACATCAATCAGACATTCTTAGCAATCATTTTCGGATAAAGATAACAATCAAACCATTTTCTAGATAATATTTCATTATTATATGAATATATTTTGGAAAGTACCACTAAAATGTAAATTTTAGTTATATGTTCTCATATCCACCCATTTTGTTTGTCTGTATTGAGGCAAACAGACTGAAGTGGAAGTGCCCCACAATGTTTCCTCGGCTGAGAGGTGCATTTTTCTTCCAGCCCTTTCAAGTAGAAGATACAAGACCAAGTGGATCAGTAGTGTCCCACTTCGATCAGGACCACGGGCAGGACCCGTGGACCAAGTGGATCAGTAGTGTCCCACTTCGATCAGGACCACGGGCAGGACCCGTGGACCAAGTGGATCAGTAGTGTCCCACTTCGATCAGGACCACGGGCAGGACCCGTGGACCAAGTCACGCCTCAGACAGTTGCAAGAAATTCTAGAGAAAATTTCTACCTACCACCAGCATCCTGTCCCATTAATAAGATAAGTTGTGGGACACAAAGACAACAGCCAAAGAATTTGTTGGTTGCTTTATTCCAACTTTTTATAGTTACCTGTGCGGAAGCTTACTACGTTCAACCTTAACATTTTTCAATTATTTTGCTAGATTTAAATTCTCGCATTCTTTCAATTTGGAGTCAGTCATTGATTTAGTGCCACATCAAGAGCTAGGTCCCAAGTGGTTAGCCTTGAATTAAATAATTAAATTCATATTTTAATTTGACACCTATCAAGAGTGCATTGAAACTGAAAGCACCCGTGTCAACTTCATCTTATAACAGCTCGCAGAAGCTAACTTTAACTTTCACTCAAACTATCTTAGTAGTCATATCAACTAAGTGTTTTCCCGGGGAGCACTTGTACTGAGCTGATAAACCCTAAGCGGTTATAGTCTGCCATGATCCATCCACTGGTATGTATCCCTGGACCCTGGTTCAAGTTCCCATATTTTGTACATATCTTGTGCGTGGGTTCTGCGAATTTATCCTAAAAGGATGTGCGCACAGCGACTTCACGAACACTCGATCGAAGAAACTCCCGATTAAAAGTCCGTTTCATCTCATTCCTCCCCTTTTCTCGCACCAATGTTGTTGTTAAAAGACACAGGGCAAGGACAACCTAATCCTCCGTAGAAACAGGACTCCGCGGCTGGAGCGCATTTTTTGCAAACCAACAGGCGGGAGTAATCCCGTGTCCGATTTCTGCGATCGTTAAACCTAAACCAAGTGATTGATCCCATCCTGCTGCTACCACTAGGCCTACTGCACCACATCGTCGGTCTCCAACATCCAATTGCCCTTCAGCACATTTATTTATTGACTCAATTATTTAATTGTTGGAAAAAAACAGGTAAGCTAAGCGCACAGTACTATAATTGACAAACAAGAATCGCACAGTACTATCATCGACAAACAAGAATTACACAGTACTATCCATAACATACAAGAATCGCATAGTACTATCATCGACAAGCATGAATTGCACTGTACTATCATCGACAATCAAGAATCGCTCAGTATTATCATCGACAAACAAGAATCGTACTGTACTATCCTCGACAAACAAGAATCGTAATAAACTATCTTTGACAAGCAAGTATCGTACTGTACAATAATCGACAAACAAGAATCGCACTGTAGATTAGACTAGAGTAAGGAAAATAAACAAGCACAAGTGCTTATGTCGAGTGTTGCATTTTAAAGAAGTGAAATAAAAGTGTGGGATAGTCAACGAGGCTTTAAAAATTTACGCACACATACAGGAAAAGAAAGGTTGTAAGGACAGAAAGGAGGAGGACCACCACTGATCTCACCACAATACCTACTACAACAACCCCACCACTACCCGGGAGATTTCAGCCCCGGAGAAGAGAGGGTCGAGTGTCAGGACGACAGTTCAGGACCGGGCGAATAAGAAGTGAAGAGAAGTATTGAGGTTCCAGGCGGTTGCATCTCCGACGGTCGAGCAGAGACGGCCACGCCCATACGCTCAGCGGACTCACACTTTCCTCGAGCGCATGCCTGTCGGCTTGCTCCAGAGGTTGGGTCAGACGAACTTCAACTAGGTATTGAGTCTACTTCCAAAGGACCATATGGAAATTAAACTTCGACAAGTATGTGCACATTTAGGAGAGCAGCACACCCAGTTGTCCGGGAAGTGATCTTCCTCCTTGCAGGGGACTTCAAGGTGAGACGTCGGAGTGACATCTCCTTGGGATAGACCTGCCCTTGGCTGATCAAGAGTCTAGGTCGGAATTTTCAAAAATGTCGTGAAATTTTGCTTAGTGCAATTGTAGGAGAGCGCCGCGCCCAGTTTCCTGAGAGTGGTTCTCCCTAGTGTACAGTAGAGTATGTCTCTGAACACGAGTGGCTGGTCCTACAAGAGCATTTCATATGAGATGTCAGAAGGACACCTCCTGAAAAAAAAGTTGCTCATGACAACTCCTGAGTTCAGTCAAGTGATACATATTTTTAAATTTGTTGAATAGTTATCGCAGAATTTTAGCCAAATAGGGCAAGATATCAGTATTTACATTTTGAATTGAGGCAATAGTCAAGAGGAACACAATGTTTTAAATTTTGACAAGCATCTAGTGTAGAATTTAATCCGAAAAAGAGCCAACGACTTATAAATGTTGACTTTTTTCTAACGTTGCTGCACCAGGTCGCACCCGAATCTGTGCTACAGAAGAGAAGGCGGTTAGTTATTCACATTGTACAAGGGAATAAATTTCAAGGTGAGATGTCTGAGGGGCATCTCCAGGGATTACTTTGCACTGGGTGCTATATATAGATTCAATATGCTTCAGGTGAGATGCCAGAGGGACATCTCCAAGAATATTTCATAATTCAGGTAATATGCCATATTTCATATTTCAGGTAATATGCCATATTTCATATTTCAGGTAATATGCCAGAGGGACATCTAACCAATATTATTTCACTAGGTAACCGGTGCGTGCAGCCAAGCGTAGGCAGCACGAGTTGTTAAACATTTTGGAAAATGGTTATTATTGCAGGTTCCTTGGAGGCTGACGCACTCCGAGGTGAGACGTCAGAGTGACATCTCCTAGGAAAGAGTTGCTCGTGGCAACTCCTGAGTTTAGTCAAAAGAAACACAAGTATTTTAAATTTGGGAAAACTGGTATTATTGCAAATTTCAGTCCATGAATGGCACGAGTATTTAAATTTGGAGTTATGTCAAGTCAAAAGAAACGAAGGGTTTTAATTTTGATCAATTATCGCAAAATCTGCTTCAAAAAAGGCATGAACAGTTACGGCAGATTCAAGTACAAAAGAGGCAATAAACCGGTATTTTAAATTTTGAAATTAGCTCGGACATCTGTAAGGAATGGGTCAGTAGGTGAGCGTCTCTCTGCGCCATGCTGCAACAGAGTCACTCCCAGATCTGTACTACAGGAGAGAAAGAAGACGGTTAGTTCATCCAAAATGTACAAATGGGTCAATTTAATGGTCAGATGCCGGAAGGGCAGGTGCATTAAGTGCACTATTTTATAATTTTAAGATAAGATGCCAGAAGGACAACTCTAAGATCAATATATATTTCAAGTGAGATGCCAGAGGGACCTCTCCAAGAGATGTAACCGGCGCTGATACTACAATTCAATATCAAATATTTTTTTTCAGTTATCTTTTCTTCCTGCCTCGAAGGGAAGAAGAGAAAAAAAGACAGTAGCATCGTGTCAACAGTGTCCTTCCATAGGAAGGTACTCACTGATTCAACAGATGGATGTTTTTTTCTATCCCTGTTTATCTCATTTTCTCTCCCGACAAGGAAAGTAGAAAAGTAAAGATAAAATACCATTGCGTAGGCAATGTCTCTCCGTAGGAGAATACTCATTGCCTAGCAATGGATGATATTTGTCTAATCTACGTCGTACCGTAGAGTTGAGCAAGCTCTCCTCAAGGTGCGGTTGTGATTTTCACATATCATGGGGTGTGGGGGGTGAACCGCCATTGCAACTCATCGGTAAGCGTCGCTGGGTCGCCGGCAGACTTCCCCCGCACATCTTTGTTGGATCTACGTCGTACCTCAGAGTTGCGCAACGCTCTCCTCCAGGTGCGATTTGATTTTCACATAGCATGTGCGGTGTGGGGTTAGCCGTCGATGCGGCCTCTCAGCAAGCGCCGCTGAGTCGCCACAGACTTCACCAGCTCTGATTCGTAATTGCTATCCATCTTTCCCCATTTTTCCCCTTTCTTTTTTCTCCCGAAGGGGGGGTCGAAAAGTGAAAAAAAAATACCATTGGGTCGGCAAGATGTCTCCATACGAAAATACTCATTGCCTAAACAATAGATGATATCTGTCTGATCTACGTCGTACCGTAGAGTTGAGCAAAACTCTCGTCCTAGTGCAGGTTCGATTTTCGAATACCATGGGGGGTTGGGGTGAGTCGCCGGCAGACTTCACCCTCACTAGTTTGCAATTTTGACTAGCTCTCCCCATTTTTCTCCTTTCTTTCCTCTCCCACAGGAAGGGTTGAAAGGTAAACAGCAAAATGCTATCGTGTCAGCAAGATTCTTCCATAGGAATATCTTCATTGCCTTTAGCAATGGATGATACCCGTTGAATCTAGACCGTATCGCAGAGTTGAGCAGGAGCTCACCTCTTGGTGCGGGTTCGATTTTCGTATATTATGGGGTGTGGTGGTGAATGCTGGCACCGTACCACATAAGAATAATAAAAATAAAGAGTAAAAATATATGGTATCCCTCCAAGTGTTCACCACCGCATCGAGTTGAGCAAGCCATCCTCTTGAGCGGTGTCGATTTTCATGGTACCATTAGTCCCCGCATCTACTTGTCCCGTTAGGACAGCAGACGGCCTCGTAGGCTAGCGGGATGGGTGAATGCGAGTACCGTTACGGGCTCACAGCCAGTACCGGTGGCTCTGGCGTCGGTTTAGGGGTGGATGCGAGTCGCCGTAACACCTCTCACCCGGTGAATTCCTAGAATGATCGTTCTCGATATATTATCAATCTCTGTATTTGCAATGCGCTAATATCAGTACCTGTAATTGCAATGTTAATTGTAGAAAACGTTCCGTTCCGATGTGGAGTTTTGGAACGAAACGCTTTCTACCATTAATATCGCAATTACGGGTACTGATATTACTGCATTGCAAATACAGAGAGTGTATTTAAATTTGGAGTTATATCAAGTCATCGACGACTTGACCATCATCGACGAACAAGAATCGCACTGTACTATCGTCGACAAACAAGATACACTTAAATAAGTTTGAGGAGTTGGGGAGATCATTGGTAAAGATCAGAATCAAGAAAAGTTTTAACACTGAACCGCGAGGGACATAACGTCTAAGATTATCATTATCATTATACGTATTTTTGATTTGTGTATAGTTATGCATTGGTTTGGGATGCAAAAAAAAACACAATAACATACTATTTGTGTATGAATTACGATTTTTAATTTTTATTTACTTTCATTCCGTTTAATTTTACAATTTGATTTATTATTTTTTATTACAGTGCATTGCAGTTCATGGAAAATCCCCGTTCTCAACAGAAGCGTAACTTGGACAGTAAAGTAGTATGGTCAACGCTATCGAATATGGATAATATAGACATATTTTTAAACTAGATTTTGTAACACAAAATTAACTTGGTCAACTGTTGCTGGCACTGTCGTTTATTTACTCCGAACCCCATATTGACCACGATGAAAAAAGTCACGTTTCTTTAAATAATTATGATTTGTCTCCTTGTTTTTTTTTCGAATGTTCTACTAAACATTGGTATTATTAAAATTGTTCTAAAGTTACTGGTACACTATACTTCCCATATTTTATGCATGGGGATGTATGTGAAAGCGTCACCTGGCTAGCTTATGTACCGACAATGGGTACGAGGATTCCACAGTACGCGTTTGAGCAGTGGTTTTGTGTGTGTATTTGAATAGAAGTATGGCCTCAAATTCCTATGTCACTGAATAGGTTTATAGTCCCCATTTAGTGATCGCTGTTCGGTCGCATGTAAGCCTTGTCTTCTGGTTCCTGATGTTCCACTGAATTATGTGTTTCAGTGTTCCTCTCCTCTAGCTGTATCAACTGTTCGCCTTAAATTAAGAACAAAGACGATCGAATTCAATTTTCTCAACTTGTGATCCCACATTGAGGGAATTTTATAACGCTAAATGCTTGTCAAATCAACTTCTAAATTAACTCTGCAGTTAAACGTTCAATTTTGTTCAAACGTATGCAAAAAGAGAGGGATCCCTCGAGTCACCCGATGTTTTGTCCCCAACTTGATCTGACATGATAAATTGTTGAAATTGACTTCTCTGTTGCAACTTTGATGGCTTTGGCGCGACATGTTGATGGGTGCCTGACAACAACCATGCCTTGTAAAAGTAATACGTTTTGTTTCACACCTGATAATACAACTGGATTCACATATTGAGTACATAAATTGTACAAATCATCCTAACAACATATATGTACCCTCGACTAAGTTTCTTTAGCACTGTATTCTCGGTTGGTTGTACAACTTTGTTCATGTGACCATGCATGGATGTTAGAGTAAGGGAACTGCATCTGATCTTATACCGTCCAACTCCTTCAGGTGAAGTCATCTGATCTTATACCGTCCAACTCCTTCAGGTGAAGTCATCTGATCTTATACCGTCCAACTCCTTCAGGTGAAGTCATCTGATCTTATACCGTCCAACTCCTTCAGGTGAAGTCATCTGATCTTATACCGTCCAACTCCTTCAGGTGAAGTCATCTGATCTTATACCGTCCAACTCCTTCAGGTGAAGTCATCTGATCTTATACCGTCCAACTCCTTCAGGTGAAGTCATCTGATCTTATACCGTCCAACTCCTTCAGGTGAAGTCATCTGATCTTATACCGTCCAACTCCTTCAGGTGAAGTCATCTGATCTTATACCGTCCAACTCCTTCAGGTGAAGTCATCTGATCTTATACCGTCCAACTCCTTCAGGTGAAGTTGTTTCATTTTATCATCAATTTTTTCAAGTTCTTATAAGAGCGAGTAATTCATAGTCATTCAACGACTATGAATCTACTGTCGCCTGGTCACTCTAACTATGACCGGACCTGAATAGTTAGGTGTGTATGGCATGCTCTCCCTAACTCACATAGACCTACACATACCCTGACAACCTTTGCTACCCAATGTGTTAGGCTGTTAATCAGAACCAATTATTATCAGAAATATTTCAATGCTTGACCGCCATATCAGGTGTCATCGTGATAGAGTGGATTATTATTGTGTATCTAACTTCCATTGATATTTATTTAGTCGTACATGTTCCGGAAACGTTGTGTTCTTATGTTCAGATATGAATGTACGATGCACACCACCGTTCATACTCGGTCCCAGTTACTCAGTCACATGTTGTGACCAACTTTATTATGTCACTTAAAATCATGTGATGGTCTTGGCTTATCATTCTACTGCACTTATTTAGTTTGTCCACATATAT
>SDVV010034020.1:0-11226 GCA_016164225.1 Gammarus roeselii
GTACAGCGTCTGAGTCACTATCAAATAACATACTTTATAACCAATACACTCGATAAAAGATTCAAATATCTAACCATCCTAATTCCTACACAATTAACATATATCCTATTTCCTACACAATTAACATATATCCTAAATCTCATAATTCCTTCCCAAATAATATACATAGAGTCACAAATTATCCAGGGTGATTTTCGGTGCTAATTTTTAGGGCGACTTTTGGTGCTAATTTTTAGGGCGACTTTTGGTGCTATTTTCCAGGGCGACTTTTGGTGCTAATTTTTAGGGCGACTTTTGGTGCTATTTTCCAGGGCGACTTTTGGTGCTAATTTTTAGGGCGACTTTTGGTGCTATACCTACTACTGGTATTGTAATCTGCGCCAGTCTTTATACACAGAAACAGAATATGGATCCGGAGAAGCAAAAATGCTTTAGGGGCAACCTATCTAGACCTAAATCTATCCTAACAGTTACTTAACAGGAGTGGTATGTCTAAAACTCAAGGAGAGAATCTAAAACTACAATAATATTGAAGAAAAACTGAAGATAACAATGAATTTGATACGAAAAAGCTCAGACAGCTGTATTAAAAATGGCATACAAAATGTTGTTTGAGTGTGGATTTAAAAGTAAATAATGAAGTTGAAGATCGGATTATATTAGGGATAAAATTCCTCAATTTGATCTCATTTTAGACAATGGAAAATTGCGATTTGGCATTACTAAACCTTGTTATATTGAATGACTCTCGATTTCTTGTTGAGTGCAAATGTACATCAGACTGGTGCTGTAAATGTTCCATGAGATGCCTATCATAGTCAAGATGAACGGTTTTATACATGTAGACAAGTATTTGGAAGCTATAGAGATCCTCAATTTCAGAATATTCATCGATTTTAAATAACTACTTGTGTGTCCTGTATAAGGGAGATTATTTATGGCTCTACATGCTTTCTTTTGCATGACTACCATTTTACCCGTAACACTTTTATGGCTTGCAAACCAAGTTTCAATTCCATTGAAGAAATAGGGTTGAACTAGAGAAAAATAAACTATTTTGAGAACTTCTGAAGGAAGAAAATATTTTAACTCATACAGGATACCAATTGATTCGCTTAGTTTAGTTGAAATATAATCTGCATGATTTTTGAATGTTATATGACGGTCGAGATGCATGCCGAGAAACTCAATGTGATTCATTCCACTAATATTAGCATTTCTCATTTTTTACCGAGGGAATGTCAATGTTACGTTTGTATGAGAATGTATTTTTTTTTTAACATTCGTGCCAATTTATTAGTGTCGGGCCAATTGCTTACAGATATTAATTCATTATTTATTTTTATCGCGATGTCCTTATACGTTTCCAAAAATGATGCTGACAAGGTACTATCATCGGCAAATAGGATGTATTTGAATATATTTGAGGAATTTGGAAGATCATTTATAAAGATCAGAAACAATAGTGGCCCTAAGATTGAGCCTTGAGGGACCCCATGACTAATATTGAGAAGATTGTATTTACAATGCATTGTTGTCTATTGAACAGGTATGATCGAAACCAATCCAATGCTAGTCCTCATACTCCATAAAAGCATGACTTGGATAGTAAAATATTACGATCAACGCTATCGAATGCCTTCCGAAAGTCTAAAAATATGGAAAGTACAACTTGATATGAATCTAAATTTTGATAGAAAATAAATCATTTGGTCTAATATTGCTTGCACTGTTGATGTTTTGCTACAAAACCCATATTGACCACGATAAAGAATGTCTTGTTGTTCTAAATAATTATACAGTTGTTTGTACGCTGTTTTTTTATTTTACTAAACATCGGCCATATTGAAATAGGTTTGTAATTACTGATATTCTCTACTTCACAAGTTTGAGAATTGGGATGAATCTCGCAATTTTAAGAGACTGAGGAAATATACCAGATTCGTATGATCTGTTTATCATTGATGCTGAAACAAGAGACAATATCACACGAATTTCATAACTTTAACTGGTACCGAGTTTGTGCAACATTTCTTGTCCTTAAGAGACATAACAGAATTCCCTACATCTTGTGGTGTTATAGCTTTAAGAAAGAACAAATTGGGGCAATCATCTTGCATGTAATGTAATGGATTAAAAGGGCTATCGTTACAAGATTCAGCAATTGACTTACCAATACCAACATATAACTCATTAAATACGTTGGCAATATCAACATCGTTTTCGTATCTAATGTCATTGTGCATAAACAGCATGGCAGCACAGACTAGTGGTCCACTCTGCCAGTCAGTTGAAGTAGACATAGCCTCGTATGCTCTTCCTAATAAAAAACGTAATGTTTCATTCACAAAACCTGCAGCTGCAGACTTTGACTCTGCTTCATGCTCAGAAAGTCAAATCGATAAACACACCTATGTTAAAAACCTCTCCTCAACTCATCACCCTGCCTCATCATCATCATCATCTGCCTGCCTCATCCTCCGTAAGGATCACAAGGCCATCCCCTTCAACTTCTTCAACTTTGCCTTACCGAAATGGACTGCACTAGCGCGCCTGATCCCCAGCTACCTTGAGAGGAATCAAAAAGGGACAGTCGTTGTGGGGCGGATACAATCCGATAAAATCATAGCTTTTCACTCTGCACCTCATCAATTTGTCTTGAACAAAGTAAATTACCTTGGTGAAGTCCCTCAGACTCACACTCCTTACACTGGAGAAGTTGTCTTAGATATTGATGACAGATCCGTTTAATCCGTCGGAAACCCAAATCATGGCACTCTTGACTGTTTCCTTTCCTTGTGCTACCAATGCAATTTTGTATGTTCAAAAACGTTACCATGGAAAACCCCTCTCAGCCTCAGATACTGCCTACTCATCTGTCCACTCCATGCGCATCTCCATTGAATGCAGCTCTGCAATCCCTGAGCGGGTGTTCTATGAAAGTGTTTTTCTCCGTGTTTGTCCCTTCACCATACCACCTATCCGCTGTTATCGCCGTCAAAGGTATGGTCATGGTGCTATTTCATGTCGCCGCAGTGCACGATGTGCTAAGTGCTCATATACCAAACATATTACCACAGCCTGTGATGATTCTAATGAGTTGCACTGCTTTGCCTGTGGGCCTGGCTCTTTACATGCTTGCTCATCAGTACGATGCAAATTGTATAAAACAGCTGAAGTGCAATATGATAACCTTCAAAGAGATCGAGCATCTGCCTGTTATGCATCACTCTACTCAAGCCCAGAAAAACTTCCTCCCTACCAGCCTCTCATAATGTTCTCTCCTACTCTTTACCCAACCCCTCTCCTGGCTGCTGTTAACTCTAAATCCTGTGAGAAATCCTGGTCCAACCTTGTAACAAACGCTGCTGCCTTCCTCTCCTCCTCTTCTGTTCCATCTCACTTTTCTTCATCTGCTTCATGTATTCTCACACCTGCTTAGAAGAAAGCTCCCAAAAAAGCTCAGTTACATCAAACACCACCCCTCTTGACATAGGAATATGCTGATGTTCTCAGTGACAACTTGTCGTACAACTCAGAAGGTCCTTGACACTCTCCTGCTGATGCAATAGGCTCATTCTGCCTAGGTTCACCCCCTTCAGTTTCCTCATTGTCTCATTCACAGTTACACTCAAGTCGTTCTGGTACCTCCTGAGCCCCTGGATCCTTTGGCCGTCTGAACCATTCTCAAATCTCTACTTGAACAGCTTCTGGGTTGGATCCTCTCCAGCCTCCCTACCGGTTCTTCCGCAGCTGCTATCTTTTCTGCTCTTCATCAATCTCTTTCTGCCTCACTATTTCCCTCTTCATAGCTCCACCTTATCCCACTTCTCATCCTCTAACTCTCTTTTTGCACTGGAATTCTAGGGGACTATTGCGAAAGTTGTCCGAATTTAAGCAGTTTTTATAAAAAAAAATCCAAATGTCATTTGCCCCACGGAAACTCACATTCATTCACCACAGAACCTTCGCCTTCTGGGGTACCACATTTACCGCAGAGACCGTCTAGAAGGCTTTGAAGGAGAGGCAGTTTTAATTCCTGTTAGTGTGATGCACAGTCAGTGCCACTAGTTGCTTTTGCAGACGGTGTTCTTGAGACCCTGGCAGTAGACATAGACATAGATTCGGCTTGGTCACGCATACTCATTGTTTACAATCCATGTAAAAATGTATCTTCGCCAGAGTTTTCTCATTATTTTGCTGAGTTGGGTTCTCGTGGTGTTGTATGTGGATATTTGAATGCCCACCATCAGCATTGGGAGCCGTTGAGGAACTCTAGAAACCCAACTGGTTTTGCCCTTTTTGACTTCCTCACGAGCAGTGACTTTTTCCGATTATTGAACCCTCCAAACTTTCCTACCCGAGTAGACCCTGCCTCTGGATCTACATCCAACCTTGAATTTTTTGTTACCACTCGACACTTTCACTCTTTTGCCATCTCTCTAGCACCTGACATTTGCAGTGACCATCTTCCTGTACTCCTCCCCTCTTGTACTCGCACCTATCCTTGCCTATCCTTTCGCCCTCGTTGTAACTTCGACAATGTGCCTGCCTCAAGATGGAATGCATGGCAGCAGATTTGGCCTCCTCATGCATTGAAAGGTTAGATACTGCAACAATAGCCTACAGTTCATTTGAAACTGTTGTTCTGAACACTGCAAAGGAATATCTTCCTCTTAGATCCTCCTCTACCCCAAGGTGCCCTGAAAATCCTAGGTGGACTGCAACTTGCGAGCAGGCAGTCAACAATCGCTGCGAAGCTATTCACCTATTCAGTCATTCCCAACCCCAGCAAACAAAACTGATCCTAATAAGTTGACTGTAATAACAATTAATAGGCTTTCGACAAATAAAATACTTCTTAGAATGCTTTTCTTGCTCGCATAACCCACCGCATCCCATCTGCTCATATATGGAAGATGTTTCGATCAGTCTAGGGACGGGCCTTTCCTCTCAGCTTTTTCCTTCCTGCGGTACCTCTCATGCCCTAGTATCACACTTTTTTCTTTCTTTTTCTCATGTTCACCTCCTTGCAGAACCTGACTCAGCATATTTGAGTGAGAACTTTAACTCAGATGCAGATGATACTCTCAATCAACGTTTCTCTCTCTCTGTGCTGCGCTCTGTTTTTCCCAAGCTTTCATCCTACTCTTCCCTTGGTTCTGTCCTTCTTCACAGCCAGTTTATCTTTCACCTCCCTTGGACCCATCACCAAGCCCTGTTGAACGTTTTCAACCTTTCCTTCCGTAATGCTGATATCCCCCCTACCTGGAATCCTCCCAAATTGTCCCGGTTCCAAAGCCTGGCAGAGACCCCACCACAATATCCGCCTACAGGCCCATATCTCTGATCTCCTGTGTTGGAAAGCTCATTGATAGGCTTGTTGATTCCCGTCTCATGTGGTATCTGGAGAGGAATAATGGTTTTCTCCCACACCAATTTGGTTTTCGCCCCTAACGTGGGGCCATGGATGTTTAGTTGATGGAGTACTACTCGAGTAGTCACCAGTTTTGGGGATGAAGTCCACTAAATTTCAGTGATTTGGTATAGCTTCTGTGAGCTGTAATAAATTGAAATTGACACGAGTGCTTGCATTTTCAAGGCCCCTAGGACATGCATCACATTAAAATATGAATTTAGTTAATTAATTTGGTGAAAACACGTGGGACTTGGCCCTTATCGTGGTGGTAAATAATCTGACTCCTAAATTATTATTATTTATAAACTAATGTAACAAGAATGTTAAGAAAAGTAAGGAAACAGGTTAAGCGTTGGTAAGCTTCCGCACTGGAAACTATATGGATGTCGAATGAAGCAACACATAAATTTTTTTGACTTCTTGTATTTGCGTCCCCCAACTAAACTGGAATAGCTAAGCAAGATGGCCAGAATGTTGTTCAGATTTTATCCTAGGGTTTCTTTGTGGCCGTCTTCCTGAGGGGTGTTCTGAGTCGAGTGACTTATTTGACTTAGGGAACTTAAAGTGTTGTGTCCTACCAGGTAGGCCACTGCACTTGCGACAACTCCGTTCTAAGACAAAAAAAAAACTCGTGCTCTTATGAATTAAGGATTATGTGGTGTCCTCAACTTTTCAGGGGAGAGCCTTGAACTTTGTTAATGTTTCACTTAAATATTTAGAGCAATGCCATGCAGCCATATATCATGTTTCAGCCAAATTCTCAGTAAAACGTGGTAAAAAGAAATTCATATGGTTTCCAGCACACTTAACAATTCTTCACAATAGAATTTATGAAATGTAAGGAGGACTTCCTGATGTAACTTCCCTAGCTATTTGACACTAATATAAAGACACTTGTAAAAAAAACGTTAAATATATATGAACAATCACAGGGCCGTCGTCACAACACAACAGGGTGTAAAGCAATTTGAATACATGCGTTGTATAGAAGAGAACACAAGATTGAAATTGAATACACATGGCGTGTTGCACGAACTAGCTCACGGGAGTTAAGAAGTCGGTTCGTGGTTTGTCGTTCTGGAAAAAGCCGAAGTATTGCCAGATTCACCATCTTGCTGGAAGTCTGAATCGTTTGAAGCTTTTTATGAAATACTTTCAATGTCATTTTTGTGCCCATGCGTACTTATTCTGTCTGAATAAATGTTGCACTGCCATTATGGTGAAGATAATCGTGTTTGTACTATCAGAACGGAAAGTGTTGTAGCTACATACAGGGTGATGTGGACACTGAGATCAAGAGAGGCGATCGCTCAATAGATTGGTGCTTGTGATGCACATGTAATGTGTATAGTGGAATTAGGATTAATATAGGGTCAATTAGGGACCTCTACAGATGCTCTCATCCTCTATGAACATAACATTCTATTGGCTCTTCGCATACAACAAATAGTTCTTGCAGTTTTTTTATCTCTCTGGTGCCAGTGATCGATCTTCCAATCAGGGAATCCTGTTCAAACTCTGCATCACATGGGGTGTCTGGGCGTCTCCTTCGGTGGATATCCAGCTTTCTCACAGACCTCTCATTCTCTATTTCTGTCCCTTTTCATAGCTTCACTCTCCCTCCCTCTTCCCCTCAGGAATTTTTCTCTGTTCTTCCTCCCTGGTTTTCTTATCTTTCAATTATCGACACCACCTTTCTCACTGCTGCCATAGATGCAGTAGAAAGTAGTACCCCACCACTCTTTGCAGACCTCTGTCCTTTTTCCAACCCCTATTATCTCTCTATCTACACTGATGGCTCAGTAATGGGCAAAAAATGCAACCTGTGGTGAGGTAGGGGTGGTTGCGCCTCATAGTAATTTAAAATTATCTCTCCGTCTTATCGCAGGTTACACAATTCTTGCTGCTGAACTCTTTGGGATCCTGCAAGCACTGATCTTTCTCTCCTCACACAGGCTAACACCTCTGTTTCTCCTGTCCTCTTCAAGGTTTTCTTCCTAAAGCTTTCTATCCTAGCAATTTATAAACATCTTCTTCTATTTCCCCTCCATATTGTGCACCTTCAATGGATCCCAGTCAATTGTTCTATTCCTAGCAATAAGACTGCAGATGCAGTTACTAAGGAAGCAGCAACCTCCAACCTTCCTGTTCATGAGCTACCTTTCTCCTCGGCTGAGCATCGCTCCAATTTCTCTTCTTAGTCCGATTTTATTGGCAGGTCAGGTGGATTGCTATTCAAGGCCAGCGCTCTCTAGGTATACACAAATCCCTTGTGCGTTCTTGGGCCTTGCAGGGGAAACAGCTACAATTTTTTGAGTCCATTTTTGCTAGATTCAGACAGAGTACTACTCCCTTAAATAAACCACATCGCAAACTCCGTCAGATTGACTTCCTAGATTGCCATAACTGTCATTTAGATGAAACGGTATACCATTCCTTTTTGGTCTTCCCACACAACCTTGTGGCCTTGTAGCCGGGGCGTTATAATCTTGCGACCGTATCCACCGCGTGTCGTAGAAGGCGACTAAAAGGGTGCCCCCGTAGCCGGGAGTGGAATCGTGCAACTGTAACCCCTGTGTATCGTAAAAAGGCAACTAAAAGAGGCGGGGCGAAGGGGCTGAGAATCCCTTTCTCTGTAAGACCCTTCCTCAAAGACGGCAAGACGAGCGAGGGGAGGATAGGCTCACGCCTCTCCGAACCCTTTTGTTATGGTCGCTGAATAAGCATGGCTGTAGTACGGATGAGGTAAAGAAGAGAGAGTTTGGTGAGATGTTTGTGAGGAGGAAGTTTGATGTGTTGGCGCTGAGTGAGACAAAATTGAAAGGTATGGACGAATGTGAGTTTGGTGTGGTAGTAGAAAAAAGTCTGATGTGGAGGAAGGTTCGGCACAAGAAGGTGTGGTCTAGATATTGAGTGATCGGTTGGCTCGTAGCGTTAACGAATGGAAGGAGGTGTCCTCAAGATTGATGTGGATAAAAGGTAAGTTAGGCGTAGAAAGATGGGCATTTGTGCGTGCTAACGGACCTGGCAGCGAGAGGAGTGACGAGGAGAGGGAGCAATTCTGGATTGACCTGAGTGAGTTTATTGAGAGTTTTGGAGGTCATTTCAATGTAGTTGTACTGGGTGACCCTAATGCAAGAGTTGGAGGCGTAGTGGTGGAGAATGTGATAGGAAGGTATGCGTTCCCGGTAAAAATGGCCGTGGAGCCAACCTGATAGGTCTGTGTATGGAGCAGGAGTTGGTGGTCGAGAACAGTTGGTTCAAGAAGCGAGATATCCACAAGTACACATGGGGTAGGATGGCCCGTGGTGCAGTGGTGGAGAGGACGCTGATGGATTTTGTGCTGGTATCGAGGAGAGTACTGGGGAGGATGTTGGATGGGCGGGTGTTGAGAGGGGAGGGTTGAGGAGTGTCTGACCATCTGCTGGTGGAAGGAAGATTAAGAGTGGAGCAGAAGTGGAAGGGTAAAAAACGAGTTGGAGGAGGATAAGAGGTAGTGAAAGTGAGTGGACTGAATGTGAGAAGTAGAGCCGAGGAGTTCCAGCAGGAGTTGAGGGAAGAATATGACAACGTGAGAGGACAGGACCTGAGAAACGTGGAGGAAGAATGTGAGATGTTAAGGGATGCGATGCTGAGATGTGCAAAGAAGGTGTGTGGTGTGCGCTGTGTGGGTGGGTGCAGAAGGAAAGGTTGCGAGTGGTGGAACGAGGAGGTCAAACTGACAGTGGAACGGAAAAGAGGAGCATTTGAGGAGTGGTTGCAGGTGAAGTCGGTGGTAGCTTATGAAAGCTACAAAGAGAGGAGAAACGAGGTGAAGCGGGTGGTGAACAGAGCCAAAAGGGACGCTGATGCCAAGTGGGGCAGACGGTTGTGCCAGAAATTTGAGGCGAACAAAAAGATGTTCTGGAAAGAGGTGAAGAGGGTGAGAAAGGGAGAGCCTGGAAAGGAGGAAGTGGTGAAAGATGAAAACGGCCAGTTGTTGTTGGAAAGTGGTGATGTACGGGAGTGGTGGGCCGAGTGATTTCATGAGTTGTTGAATGTCGAGGATGACTGAGAAGCTGACTTTGCTGCTGCGGGTGGTGGTGCTCGAATGCCAGTTTTAGGAGATAGACTTGTGATGGACATTACTAGGGAAATGGTGCAGGAGGCAGTGGAGGTGATGAAAGCAGGGAAGGCCCTTGGTTTGGATGACGTTGCGACCGAGTGCCTGAAGAAGAGTGGAGTAATGATTGTCGAATGGTTGGTGAGGTTACTGAACATGTGTTTTGTGACAGGCGTGGTACCGATTGAGTGGCGCAGCGCCTGCATTGTTCCGCTGTATAAGGGCAAAGGAGATGAAAATGAATGCTGCAACTCGAGAGGTATCAGTTTGTTATGTGTGGTTGGTAAGTTGTACGGGAGAGTGCTGATCAAAAAGACTAGAGACTGTACGTACGTGCTATTGGAGAGGAACAGTGTGGCTTCAGGAGTAGTAGAGGGCGTACCGATCAGATTTTTGAAGTGAGACAAGTCTGTGAGAAGTACTTTGCAAAATAGAAGGCTGTGTTCTGGGCCTTCATGAATCTGGAGAAGGCATACGGCAGGATTGACATGGATGCGCTGTGGAGGGTGTTGCGTTTGTATGGAGTGGGCGGACATTTTTTGAAAGCGGTGCAGAGTTTCTATGATGGCAGCCGAGCATGTGTCAGAGTGGGAAACAAGGTGAGTGATTGATTTACAGTGAAAATGGGACTGGGACAAGGCTGCGTGATGTCTTCCTGGCTGTTAAACCTCTATATGCATGGAGTGGTCAGCGAGGTGGACGCGAGTGTGCTGGGTCGTGGCTTGGAACTGTTGGAAGCGAATGGGCGGAGTTGGCAGTTGAACCAGTTGCTATTTGCGAATGATACGGCCCTGGTTGCGGATTCAGAGGAGAAGCTATGTAGGCTAGTGTCTGAGTTTGGTAGAGTGTGTGAGAGGAGGAAGTTTCGAGTGAACGTGGGTACAAATAAAGTAATGAGATGCTCGAGGACTGTTGATTTGAGCAAAATTAGTGTTCCCCTAAACTGAGAGCTCTTGGAGGAGTTCAGTGTTTCAAGTAGCTGGGCTTCTATGTGGAGATGACTGAACTAGTGGAAACTGAAGTGAAGGCGCGAGTGAAGGAGGGGTGTAAAGTGTTGGGTGCACTGAAGAGTGTAATGAGCTGTAGGACGTTGGGGCTGGAAGCAAAGAGAGGGCTGTATAAGGGTGATGCTGTCCCAACTGTGCTATACGGAGCTGAGACTCGGAGGGTGAGAACAGAGGAGAGAAGAAGGTTGAATGTTTTCGAGATGAAATGTGTGAGGAGCATGACTGGAGTAACGCTGAGAGACCGGATCACCAACGACGGGGTTCGAATCTCAACAGAGATGGTAAGTAAGTTGGAGTGTGAAGTGCCTTTCTTCATTAGCACTCAACGTAATTACTTGACCATGAGCTATAGGGTTGAAAAACAAAAAAAAAACATTGGACTTATTTTACTTTGGAATAAGTGCAAAATTAATTAAATTAAATGCATCAGCCACCGGTTGTCCTATATAATCCTAGTGTGGCTGTGGATGCAAAAAAATTGACAATTATACATCAATAACGCAACTTATCATGTGTGGCTGAAAATTGGTCTGAAATATTAATAAATAGGTCAACATGTCCAAAATTTAGTTCTTGGTTTTCTCCTGTGGCTCTCGGCTGGGGAGTTGCTCCATTTGACAGGAGAATGGTGGATGGAGCCTAGCGGGGAGAGAGGAGAAGACGTTATGAATATTGTACTTACAATTTTTGTTGTCTTT
>SDVV010034021.1:0-11226 GCA_016164225.1 Gammarus roeselii
AAAAAAAAATCTAGAACAGCACACTGTACAACAAAGAAGCACACAAAGAAGCAACACATCAGGACAGACACAAACACACACAAACACACACCCACACAAACACGCATCACAACCCAACACTCCAGCATCATAGCAAAAAGCAGACAAATCCAAAGCCAGGATCAGACACCTCAGCCAGTTTGCTACCAAATAAACATTTGTTAGAATAGCTACTAGTAATGTTGTCTAAATTTGGCAAAGATTCTGTTTCAGACAAGAATAAGTCAGCCAGTAAATTTATAAATATTGCAAAATGCCTGAAAAGGTTAAAATGGTCTCCAAAAAATAACACAAGCACCGTCAAAGATGGGAGGAACCTCCAGAAGATCTCAATATGCTTCCTTAGGTGCGAACCAAAAAATTATTTGAAAGTATGGCAGTCACCTCATCAAGATGAATTTGCCAGTGGGAAGAAATATTGTCACAATTTGGTCAAGAAATTGTTAGAGAATATAGAAAAAAAAATAGTTAGTTAGAAATATTCAGAAAACTCATGATATCAGGTCTTGCAAAATATGAAAATTGGCAGGGCGCTTCAGGTGGGGTGACTCCCTGAGGTCAACAACGTGGGGTGACTCGGCATCCCCCTATTTGGTCACCAAAACTTCGTATATGTCACATTTTGACTGCTGCATTCCGAAAAACAAGTCTTTGTTATTCAGAAGCTATCCGCCATTTGTAGAAATTTGATATGCACACAACAATTTATGAAAAATCTACAAAGTGAAGGTATGTTTTTCAGGTCCTTGAAAATTATGCTTTGAAAAAATCAATGTTCTGCAAACTTTGATACTGTGACTAGATTTTCTAATGAATTGTGGTCACATTTGGTGGTAGCTAATACTATGAAAATGTTGTAGCAGATTGAGTATGGTATGATGGATTTTGTAAAAAATTATAATTTTGTAAACACACAAATATACAACTGCAAGGAGTCACCCCACATTACAAACTATAGGGGGCCACTTCCTGCACTTATATTGTTGATAAATATTTTATACCTTGCTCATTCATTTCCCTTAGCAAATTCAAATTTATTCTTTTTGTTCATTAAATTAATAACTTTCCATTAGCTGAAGTTACTTGCCTTTCAAAGCTGTTTTTTGCTGGTTTTTGATTTAGTTATGATTCAGTTTCCTTGATTTTCTTTGTTGTAAGCCTAATATGCCTTCTGCATGATTTCCTAGTTTCATATCAATGCTTATAAGATTCCTTACTTTACATTTCCCAATGACCTCAATGAATGATTTTTCATAGTGATTGACCCTTACTGATAATTGTATATTCATCTCTTTTGCAGAGAAGTCACCTGCTCATGCTTCTTTACCTAGCCTCTATTCTTCATTACCCAACCTATATTCTCCTTTACCTTTACCTAAATTACATTGCTACCTACTTCTTCTACCTGTGAATAATCTCTTCATTTGACCAGTCATGACCAGCCATCATACTTCAAGTCTTAAATTCACACTGTTTAACAGCAGCACTACCTGTAAATTAACCTTCTCTGATTACCAGTTCATGGAAATATATTCAAGTGGAGACAGAATTATTTAATTCCACCCTTTATCACAATCAATGGATTAAATTTGCATATCAACTAATATTAGGGCCGGCCTAAATAAAAGTGGACTAAATTCATCCCACCACATGCGCGGATGGTTACAATGACAGAGAATTTTCAGTTGTTAGCATTGTGGCTAGGGGCTTGACCCCTGATGGAGTCGATATGTATGGTGTAGCTGCATGTGACGATTGGGAGAAAGAACAGTGTTTTCCAGCCTAGCTCATGTGGAGTTCACCTGTATTGAACACTAGCACCCCTTTTGGAATATTACTGCAAGGTTCCCATACAAAGTACAACTATCATTATTTGGCCAGTTACTCTGTTGTAAGTGTTAAAAACTGAATCTGGTCATTAATCATTAAGCAGCTGCTCAACTTGTGGTAGCTGCTACCCAGTTACCCACAACGGAATATCTCTGGTCCAATTATTGCTGCATTCTTGAATAAATCTATTCCTTTATCTTTTGTAGTAGTGTGTATGCACATCTTTCTACCTGTGGTATGTTGTTTGTGTAGCATGCCCTCTGAATTCATTGTCTTGTTGGGTAACTGCCCATTGTATATTCATAAGGTCTACCACCCTGCATGGCAAGTGAGGCAGGAGTGACCGGAATGGCTTCTCTTTTTATGCCCGATTACACTTTCACTTGTCCAGTCAATTGTTTGTTAGGCACTGAACCCAAAGGAACTGATCCTTAAAAACTTCAGTTGAGGTAGGAGCCTCGACTCCCTGAACCAGTAACCTTTTTTGACTGTCAAGCTATTCTTCCGAGCATTGCATCTTCTTTTCCTGGAGAGTTGAACCAGTTTTGGTTAACTAACCTAACTAACCCTAACCTGTGATTGACTGTTGTGGGGTTTTGTGTGCTATTGCTCTCCCAATTAATGTTTATGCTCCTTATATATATCTGATCCATCTTTACCACAGTAGGCAGTCCAACACTACACCATTGATGTGCCTGAACTGTCGTCTTAACCTATCAGCAGGAATGGAATTGGAAATCTCAAAACTAGCACATTACAATAAAGGAGCAGCATGCGCCATCACATGTGTTAACATAAGAAACGCATTGTAGTTTTCATGTCTACTACACAGACACTGTTCTGGCTATCTTTTTCACATAGCTACCATAAGAAAAAAGTTCAAGAGCCACTAGGAACACATAGAGCATGTTGTATTCTCCTTTTATCTACAATACAATGCTAAGCTTGGTGAAATCAAATATCACAAACAATCCTGAGAAAAAAATACATTAAAAAATACCCTAACTTGAAGCATTAATTTTATTGCCGTCTCCTAATATACTAATTCATACCTGCGCTAGACCGATAGAGCCCATATATTGGCAGCGCTGTGCAACAACCTGTCTCCCACATGTTGGTCTTTTTTGATCACGCAGTCTCAATCATGGGCATGGGTGGAAACGGTTCTTATATCAGACATGCACGTAACTCCGCAGAAATTTTGCTTACAACTCCACGAGGATTTTGTCATCTCATCTCATTGAAATGAATGCCACTCTTGTTGAACTATGCCAACTTTACGCAGCAACTTTGCTGAAATTTGTCATACCACTAGACTTCGCCGCATGGATCTGAATTCTGTGACATTTGCTAGTTAACCACTATCAAAAATTCAAAGTAGAGGAGGCATCTCCATTACTCCGAAATGCCCGTTCACCATTGTTGCATTCCATACTTCAGTCAACAGCCGGAAACGAATGCCGCTGCGCGTAGCGGCGCCCTTCGGTTGTTCAGTATCTTGACTGCAGCATAAGTGAGAGGGTATGTGCTGCTCCGCAACTACGCATATACACTAGACTACAAAATATGTGGAAAGGCAGGGAGATATCAGGCAGCGCCTGAAGTCTCTGGCGGTGCCCGCAGCAGCAGGGCATTGCTAAATTTCCAGCAGCGCCTGAGAGTCGATAGCCCCCTTTGAGCGTAGTCAGCCTCGGCATGTCTCCAGCAACATCGTAGATGCCATCAAATCTTTCAAATGCAAGGGATTGCACCAAGATATAGATACACTACAGGTACCCAATTGGAAAAACATTGGATTATGGCAGAAAAATCCACAGTAAATGTCTGTGCATTAAAATGTCCAAGTTCATATCTGCCGCAATTTACGTGCATTGAAATTTTCTATGTAATATTCACAGCAAGCATCATGTGTTGAAATTTCTGACACCAGCTCCGCCATCCATCAATCGCCTTAAAATATCATAACAGTGATCCAACATGTGTTTTGATGCGTGGAAAATTGTCAAGTTTTTGCATGAGAAATTTGAAATTTAATGCAGAGGTATGTAATCAGAGCCTGGCCCAAAATAATCAAACAATGAATGGCAAAAGCTCCAACAAACTACAGACTTCCAACATGCAAGCGTAATTTATTCAACCAGCCAATTGCAGTCAATTTCTCATAAAAATGCACAGTGGTTGGTCAACACACAGACGCTTTTACTTTATTCCTTCCTCCTGCTGGGTTCCATTGAATCACTGCTGTTGGAGATGGCAAGATTACTTTGATGTGCAAGGTTGCCTTTGTCATATGGTGGTCCTTTGGTCTGGTAATTGTGCCAGGATGCAAATCACTACTCTTGCCTTGTGCCACCCATTATTCAAACAATATGGATAACAACTATATGCTATACTCCTGGGAATCAATTATTTTGGAAAATGCAACAGTGGGAGAAAGTGAACTTTTACATTGTTTATACATATATATTCAGTTTTTTAGAACTCACAATACATTTTCTACCCATTGCCAGCATCATTGCATTTGTTATAGTATACTACATGGTTAAACAATTTCATTAAAAAAATCCACATCTGGGAATGTTTGTTCTGTGAACAATTGCTGCAGGATAGCGTCAGCCGGGGTGGTTCCCCAAGGTCAGAAACACGGGGTGACTCCCCGCACCCCCCTTTCAGGCACCAAAACATCAGAAATGCAACCATTTGACTACAGAACTTGAAAGAGGTCTTTGTTAGCAGGTATCAGCTACTTGTAGAAATTTGATTCCTGCACAGAATTCATGAAAAAATCACCAAAGTGAAAATGTGTTTTTCAGGTCCCTGATAATTTTGGTTTGGAAAAATCAATGTTCTGCAAACTTTTATGCTGTGGCTAGAGTTTTCATTGGTTTAGGGCCAAATTTGGTGTTGATACTTGGAATATGTTGTAGTTAGTTGCGTAAGAAGGATTTTGGAATAAATCAAAAAAATTGTAGATCTATACAAATATACAACAGCAGGGAATCCTCCAGGTGAAATAGCGATTGGGGGCCATTCCCGCACCTATTTTGTTGATAAATATCTTTGTTTCTCTTCAATGAAAAGTAATTGGAGAAAATTTTTTACACATATAATGACCCAAACAATGACACCACAGCTAATTTCAAAATGCATACCTAATTTTATAATGACCCAATGTTTGCAACATAACACATGGTGAGGAGTTTAGGCCTAAATGTTAACTTATGTTCAACACCAACAAACAATTATTTTTTCATCATATTTTCCTATCAAGATAACGATTTCTTACCTAGCATGTCTTGTATTCATGTTGATGCAATTAGTTTGCTATAGAATTGAAGAAATAAATTTTGTACTTGTTTTATTGAATTATTAAAAGAATTAATCCTTCATAATATTCTATCATTTAGCTACTGATACTTTGGGGTCATAATTAGTTCAGGATGTGGAGAAATGACTTCCAGTTAGGTAAGTTTGCAATTATTGAATAAAAACTTAGCTTCCAGAAATGAAATAGGAAAAAAAATCTTCTTCAGTTAAGTATGACTGCAACAAAAAATGGGCAGCAAAAAGACCTGTCAGACAAAATATTTTACGCAACATTTTATTTTAAGCAACTGATACGCATATACTAATATAGGTTTGCTCTTTCTGTAATTCTCATTTCAATTATTATTGCAGGGAATCCCCCCTGATTACAGGCCATAGCTTGCAGCACAGTTTTTCATGCATACCTTTTTTTGGGTTTATGATAGAAAATTTAAACTTACGGCGTTTCATGATTATAAGAGTAGCTATACACACCGTAAATACAAAATTTCTTGGTTGCGTACTTTTTGAGTTATTTCAAAGTATGTAGAAAATGTGGGGAGTTAACCCCGGTGATGCTAGCTAGGTCAAGTAACTTGTGTAGTAGCTCCTGTTAGAGAGCTACTCTACATCAATGTGTACAACCAGCATTCTGCCCTGCGCTGTTATGATTAACCTAATTAAAACCATCCTACCAACTCTGAAATGAGCAATAAATGTCATTGATTTTTTTTATCTATTGACTTGCTACTGAATATGCTCACAAGACTACACTCTGGAATTGCTACCTGGCTTGAACGATGCGGCAATTGAAGCTGAGGTGAACGCATCATCATAGCAATAACAAATCTGCTGTCAAGTACTTATTTTGAATGTATTTTGAACCGGAAGCTAACAGCGTCATCAATATGTGCAAACCGGTAATCCCGCACCCCTACTAGGGGTATTTTATCAACACTTCTATGTCGTATCATTATTTTACTCCTAGTAATTAATAAACAAGCGAATACCCTACAAGCGCAATGAGTTTCCACAAATAAGAAATGATTGGTGGCAGTTACAGATATGTGGCATTGTTGTAGTGCTACAATATGTTAAACTAAATGATTTGTTTTATCCTGTGTTCAGTAAGATCTTCAAAAATTTTATTCATTATTCTTTCTGTTCTAGATGAAGTATATGCAATTTTATTAGGGCGTCTCCGTTTTACCCGAAGCCTACAGTGATGAAAATTTGAAGAACCGCCCTCCAGTTAATAATTCAGAACCTCTGATATTGGTGTGGTCAGTTGGTCTGATAAGACATTGCCTTCTAACTAGAAAAGTGTGTTGAAACATATATAGAGCGCCTGAATTTGTCTGTAGCCAGTCTATATTGCCTTGGCTGTCAGTCCTTCTGTGTGCTTTTATAAAAGCTAGATGTACAAATATTTGAGAAACAAATTTAACTGAGATTGAATAAAACAAAGTGTTTTTTAGTAGCCAAATTGGCACACCGGTCTCAATCTACAAATTTATGTAGTAGCTAATATCTAAATCCGTTTGCTAGAAACCCTGACAAGTGGTTTTAGGTAGACTCCTAGTTTGGGCTGCCTAAACCACTTCAGCATACCATCTAATTCGTCAAAGTCACCGTGAAACATTGATAGTTTGTCGCAGATTAACTTTCAATTTACAGTTATGCATTAGATTTAGTATGTATATGAAGCCTAATTGGTAGATGTCAGGCTAATAGCTCATTAGATTTAGTATGTATTTGAAGCCTAATTGGTAGATGTCAGGCTAATAGCTATGTGTTGAAAATTTAAGCCACGGCCACTGCGGTAAAATAATACACATTATGATGAATGAATCTGACTCATGCCCTGACATTTACCAATTATGCTTCAAATACATACCAAATCTAAAATGTAACTGTAAGTTGAAAGTTGATCTGCAACAAACTATCAATGTTTCATGCTGATTTCACCCAATTAGATGGCTCGCCACATACCTGTAACTGCTGCCGATCGTTTCTTATTTGTGGAAACAATGCCGCAATTGAAGCTGAGGTGAAAGCAAAGGTAAGAATCATCATAGCAATAACACATCTGCTATCAAGTATTTATTTTGAATGCATTTTGAACCAGAAGCTGACAGCGTAGTCAATATATGCAAAACGGTAATTCGGCACCCCTACTAGGGAGGTATTAAATTAACACTTATACGCCTCATAACTATTTTACTTCTAGTATTTGATGAACAAACAAAAAGCCTTCAAGTGTGAATAACTTTTTGCAATTGTTGGCTATTTGTTTGTGTGTCAAATACCATGAGTAAAATAACACTTACATGCCCTATCATTATTTTACTCTTATTAGCTATGTCACAAACAAACAAATAGCCTTCAAGCACAAAGAACTCTTTGCGCTTCAAGGCTATTTGTTTGTTTGTCAAATAGCGTCGGCCAGGGTGACTCCCCGCATTTTGTACACACTTAGTTATAACTCAAAAAGTATGCGGCCGAGAAACTTTGTATTCATGGTGTGTATAGCTACTATTATGACCATGAAGCACCATGTTTCAACATTTTATCATCAACCAAATAGAAGTTATTTACAAAAAAACGTGCGGTGGGCAATAGCCCTTAATTCCAAACGGGGTGGGTGGTTCCCCGGACCCCCATATATCAACACTTGATATGCAACTTGAAAGTTTGGTACCAATAGAATGAGCATGCCTATATTAGTACATATCAGTTGCTTAAAATAAAATGTTAAGTCAAATACTACGTCTGTGACAGGTCTTTTTGAGCTTATCTTTTACTGCAGTCATACTCGACTGTCAAAGGGAATTTTTTTACAATTTCCCTGTGGGAAACAAAGTTTTTCTTCAATAATTGCAAACAAACAATACTGGAAGTAATTTTTTCCCATCCTGAACTAATTATGACCCTAAAGTATCAGTAAATAAGCTAATATTATGAAAAAAATATCTTTTTATTACCACAATATAACATGTAAACAATGTATTTCTTTAATTCTATAGCAACTAATGGCATTAACATGAATACAAGGCATGCTAGGCCAGTTTGCACAATTTGGCAGGCAGCGCACGCAAACATTGATAAGAAATATGTGATGCGTACATGAAATCTTGAGATGAAGCGCACGTGAAGACACCTTTCAAAATATCGCACTTGGAGAACAATTTTTCAAAAATATTTGTTGTGCTAAATTTTTATGCACGCATTTTCCTCCATATTAATTCAAGCTGACACCAAGATTCCTAACCACTGCGCATCACCATCATTGAAGAACTCCTAATTTCTGTGACCGAACAGTCCCAATCGTCATTGGTTACTGAGAGAAACAAACAAAAACCAATATCGCATTTTATCGATGGGAGAATAAAATATTGACAATTCACAATACAACCGGCAATATCAGTCAAGACAAAGCGCATCAGCATTTGGTATGAATGCAACAATAGCTAAACCGTAATATTGAATTAGGCCCTGCATGGTTTGAATGACAATTTAACATTACTGCATTTTGACAATAGATGAAAACGAAAACAGACCTCACACACATTATGTAAACAAGTTTGCTGCAACATTCATGGAAAAGACAGCAATTTTTAATAAGAACTGACAGGTATTGTTAATTATAATTTATAACTACCATAAGAAAGAGTATCATCTAAATGTTACATTCTGTTTTGTATGACGCCTGGTTGGAGAAGGACGCTTACATCTATGTACCGTCATCTCAAACTTTACACACATGTAATTCTGCAGTCTGTTTTGCGGCGCTTGCACCTCTAGCTCTCTGTTCTGTATATATTTGTCAGTGTCTCTGACACTGGCTCACGTAACTCTTGACAGTGGCGCACATAACTCTACAAACATACTCTGCGAGCGCACGCAAAGGTCTAGATGTGCCGATCTCAGCTTTAGAGGCGCACGGCTGGTTCGGTTCTCAATATTTGGCGATGAATACGGACGTAATGTTCTCAACCCCGTGCCCAATTGTGCAATCTGGATGCTAGGTAAGGTATTGTTATCTTGGCATAAAAATATGATAAAAAAATATTGTATGTGGGTGTTCAACTTAAATTACCACTTAGGCCTAGACTTGTCACATGTGCTATAAACATCAGGTCATTATAAAATCAGTTATGCATTTTGAAATTAGCTGTGGCATCATTATTTTGGGTCATTTACGTCCTGATGTCATTATAAGTGTGAATAATTGCATTTAATAACCTTCATTGAAGAAAAACAGAGATATTTCTCAACAAAATAGGTGCAGGGACTCACCCTGATTATTTTTTTTTACCTGGGATGATTCCCCGCAGTTGTATATATATTTGTATATATCTACAAAAGTTTAAATCTCTTTCAAAAATCCTTCTTAGGCAACAAACTACAACATATTTTGTGTATCACCACCAAGTTTGGCCCTAATCCAATGGAAACTCCAGCCAAAGTAGCAAAGTTTGTGGACCGTCTGTTTTTCCAAACCAAAGTTATTAGGGACCTGAAAAACACACCTTCACTTTGGCAATTTTTCACAAATTCTGTGAGCGTATCGAATCTCTACAAGTAGCTGATACTTACTAACTAAGACCTGCTCTTTCAAGTCCCTTAGTCAAATAGTGACATTTCCAACGTTTTGGTGCCCACAATGAGGGTGCGGGAGCCACCCCGTGTTGCCGACGGCGGGGAATCACCCCATCCGATGCTACTAGGAGTAAAATAACTTTGAGGCATACAAGTGTTAATAAAACACCTCCCTCAAAGCCAGTTTGCACAATTTGGCAGGCAGTGTACGCAAACATTGATAAGAAATATGTGATGCGCACGTGATATCTTGAGATGCAGCGCACGAGAAGACACCTTTCAAAATATTGCACGCGGAGACGGTACATCGCACGTAAACAATTTTTACGTGCGATGTACTGACAATTTTTCAAAATTCATCAATTTTTCCTCCATAGCATATTAATTCAAGCTGACACCAAGATTCCTAACCACTGCGCATCTCCATCATTGAAGAACTACTAATCTCTGTGACCGAACAGTCCGGATTGTCATCGGTTACTGAGAGCAACGAACAAAAACCAATATCGCATTTTTTTGGGGGGAGAATAAAAAAATGACCATTCACAAGACAACGGGCAATATCAGTCTGGACGAAGCGCATCAGCGTTTGGTACAAATGCATCAATAGCTAAACTGTAATATTGAATTACGCCCTGCATGGTTCGAACGATTATTTAACATTACTGCACTTTGACAATAGATGAAAACAAACACGGACCTCACACACGTTATGTAAACAAGTTTGCTGCAACATTCATGGAAAAGACAGCGGAGTGGAAGTGCAAAATTAAGCATTGTTAGTAATGGCAATTTTCAATAAGAACTGACAGGTATTGTTAATTATAATTTATAACTACCATAAGAAAGAGAATCATCTAAATTTTACATTCTGTTTTGTATGACGCCTGGTTGGTGAAAGAGGCTTACGTCTATCTGCCGTCATCTCAAACTCTACACACATGTAATTCTGCAGTCTGTTTTGCGGCGTTCGCACCTCTAGCTCTCCGTTTAGTATTTATTTGTCAGTGTCTCTGACAGTAACGCACGTAACTGTGAGTGATGGCGAAATGCCCACCCAAGCTGTTCAAGTGGCAAGGTCATGGAGCCTGCCAAACCAACACCAACTCCGCACACACCAACCCGGGTTATGAGCACTGGGACCAGGCTCACCTGGGCTATAGAATAAAACCGGGCACCCCGGGCGTGCCGCTCTCTGGCTGGCACCCCGTTACAGGGCTTTTCCACCCCTGGGTATCTGTCGGGCTGTGCCGCAGCACCCGTACTGGCTTCACTGCCTAAAATAGCCACCCCTCTCCAGGGTGTCCTCTGTGTTCAATTCCGGGTCTGGCAAACGCAGAGCAGTGCCGGCACACAGGTCTCCCACTTCCAGGCCACATCACAGACATGGGCGACACCCACCCCAGGACCTTGGATAGTGGAGGATTCACCTTGGCGCTCTCTCACCCT
>SDVV010034022.1:0-11226 GCA_016164225.1 Gammarus roeselii
AAAACAACTAAAACAACTAAAACAACTATAACAACTAAACTACTAAAACAACTGGAACAACTAAAACAACTGAAACAACTAAAACAACTGGAACAACTGAAACAACTAAAACAACTCAAACAACTACAACAAGTAGAACAACTAAAACAACTAGAATAACTAAAACAACTAAAACAACTAAAACAACTAAAACAACTAAACAACTGAAACAACTAAAACAACTTAAACAACTAAAACAACTAAAACAACTAAAACAACTAAAACAACTAAAACAACTAAAACAACTGTAAAAACTAAAACAACTAAAACAACTGAAACAACTATAATAACTACAACAACTAAAACAACTATGACAACTATAACAACTAGAACAACTACAACCACTAAAACAACTAAAACAACTAAAACAACTAAAACAACTATAACAACTAAACAACTAAAACAACTGGAGCAACTGAAACAACTGAAACAACTAAAACAACTGGAACAACTGAAACAACTGAAACAACTAAAACAACTAAAACAACTACAACAAGTAGAACAACTAAAACTACTAGAATAACTAAAACAACTAAAACAACTAAAACAACTAAAACAACTGAACAACTGAAACAACTAAAACAACTTAATCAACTAAAACAACTAAAACAACTAAAACAACTGAAACAACTAAAACAACTGAAACAACTAAAACAATTATAACAACTAAAACACCTAAAACAACTATAACACCTGAAACAACTAAAACACCTAAAACAAATAAAACAACTAAAACACCTATAACACCTAAAAACACATAAAAAACCTAGAACACCTATAATACCTAAACACCTGAAACACCTATAACACCTAAAACAACTTAAACAACTAAAACACCTATAACACCTATAACACCCAAATCACCTATAACACATATAACACAATGAACACCTGAAAACACCTATAACACCTAAAACACCTAAACAACTGAAATACTTAAACAACTAAAACAAATAAAACAACTGAACAACTAAAACAACTAAACAACTAAAACAACTGAAACAACTAAAACAACTAAACAACAATAGCAACTAAAACAACTACAACAACTACAACAACTAAAACAACTACAACAACTAAAACAACTATAACAACTAAACAACTAAAACAACTAATCAACTGAAACATGTAAAACAACTGAAACAACTAAAAGAACTAAAACAACCATAACAACTGAAACAACTGAACCAACTAAAACGGCTGGAACAACTAATACAACTAAAACAACTAAACAACTAAAACAACTATATCAACTATAACAACTAAAACAACTACAACAACTATTACAACTGCAACAACTAAAACAACTAAAACAAATAAAACAACTTAAACATCTATAACACCTAAAACAACTATAACACCTAAATCAACTAAGACACATACAACAACTATAACACCTTAAACAACTAGAACACATAAAACAACTAAAACAACTAAAACAACTAAAACGACTATAACAACTAAACAACTAAAACAACTCGAACAACTAAAGGAACTAAAACAACTAAAACAACCACAACAACTAAAAACTCCGAAACAACTAAACAATTAAAACAACTTAAATAACTAAAACACCTAAACAACTATAACACCTAAACCGACTATAACAATTTAAACACCTATAACACCTAAAACCCTTAAACACCTATGACACCTAAACCACCTAAAACACCTATAACACCTACAACAAGTTAAACAACTATAACAACTAAAACACATAAAACAAATGAAACACCTAAACAACTATAACACATAAAACAACTACAACACCTAGAAACAACTAAAACACATAAACAACTAAAACAACTAAACAACTAAACAACTAAAACAACTAAACAACTAAAACAACTAAAACAACTAAAACAACTACAACAACTAAAACAACTAAAACAACTATAACAACTAAAACAACTACAACATCAATAATAACTAAAACACCTAGAACAACTATAACACCTGAAACAACTACAACACCTTAAACAAGTATGGCACCTAAAACAACTACAACAACTAAAACAACTAAAACAACTACAACAACTAAAACAACTAAACAACTAAATCAACTATAACAACTATAACAACTAGAACAACTAAAACAACTAAAACAACTAAACAACTAAAACAACTAAAACCACTTGAACAGCTAAACCAACTATAACAACTAAAACAACTGAAACAACTAAAACAACTACAACAACTAAAACAACTAAAACAACTGAAACAACTAAAACAACTATAACAATAAAAAAAACATGAACAACTAAATCAACCAAAAACAACTAAAAAAACTAAAACAAATAAAACAACTAAAACAATTACAAACAACTGAACAACTGAAACAACTACAACAACAAAAAACAACCAAAACACTAGAACAACTAGAACAACTGAAACAACTAGAACAACTTGAGAACTAAAGAACTAAAACAACTGTAACAACTAAAACAACTAAAACAACTAAACAACTAAAATACCTTAAACAACTATAACACATAAACAACTATAACACATAAAACAACTATAACACTCATAATAACTAAAAAAACTAGAACAACTATAACACCTAAACTCCTACGACACCTATAAGACCTATAACACCTAAACATCTTAAACACCTATATCACCTAAAACACATAAAACTTCTAAAACAACTATAACACCTATAACAACTAAAACACCTGAAACAACTTAAACAACTAGAACACCTATAACACCTATAACACTTAAAACATCTCTAACACGTATAACACAATAAACACCTACAAACACCTATAACACATGAAACACCTGAAACAACTGAAACACCTAAACAACTAAAACAACTAAAACAACTAAAACAACTATAACACCTATAACAACTAGAACACCTGAAACAAATTAAACACCTACAACAACTAAAACACCTCAAACAACTAAAACACCTAAACCACCTATAACATCTAAACAACTAAAACTCCTAAAACAGCTAGAGCTACAGCTAGCTACAACAACTAAAACATCTAAATCAACTATAACACCCAGAACAACTACAACAACTAAACAACTGAAGCACATAAAACAACTAAAACAATTAGAACAACTAAAACAACTACAACAACTAAAACATTTAAACACATATAGCAACTATAACAACTAAAACACTCAGAAACACCTATAACAACTAAACACCTAAAACAACTACATCAACTAAACAACTGAAACCACTAAAACAACTAAATTAACTAAAACAACTGAACAACTGAAACAACTAAAACAACAGAAACAACTAAAACAACTAAACAACTAGAACAACTAAAACAACTAAAACTAGAACAACTAAAGAACTAAAGAACTAGAACAATTAAAACAACTAAAACAACTAAAACAACTAAAACAACTATAACAACTAAAACACCTATAACAACTACAACACCTAGAACAACTATAACACCTAAAACAACTAGAACACCTAAAAACAACTAAAACATCTTGAACAATTTTACCACCTAAACACCTAAAACACCAATAACACCTATGACACCTAAACACCTTAAACACCTATAACACTTAAATCACCTAAAACACATAAAACAACTACAACACCTATAACAACTAAAACACCTGAAACAACTAAAACACCTAGAACAACTACAACACATAAAACAACTAAAACACCTAAAACAACTAAAACACATAGAACAACTAAAACACATAAAACAACTTAAACAACTAAACACCTAAAACACCTATAACACTTATAACACATAAAAAACACATATAACACAATGAACACCTAAAAATACCTATAACACCTGAAACACCTAAAAAAACTGAAACACCTAAACAACTAATAAAACTAAAACAATTAAAACAACTATAACACCTATAACAACTAGAACACCTGAAACAACTAGAACACCTAAAACAACTAAAACACCTATAACAACTAAAACAACTAAACAACTAAAACAACTAAAACAACTAAAACAACTAAACCGATTATAATAATTATAACACCTAAAACAACAAAAACAACTACAAAAACTAAAGCAACTAAAACAACTTAAACAACTATAACACCTATAACAACTATAACACCTAAAACAACTAAACACCTAAACAACTATAACACCTAAAACAACTAAACACATGTAACAACTAAATCACCTATAACAACTAAAAAGCCTAAAACAACTAGAACACCTAATACAACTAGGAAACCTACAACACATAAAAACCCTAATAACACCAAAACCAACTAACACCTAAAACCAACTAAACACCTAAAACACCTAAAACACCTGAAACAATTGAAAACCCTATAACACCTAGGACACCTAGAACACCTACAAACACCTAAGCACCCAAAACACCTAAAAAAACTAAAACGACTAAAACACTTACAACTACTAAACACCTAAATCACCTAAAACAACATAAACACATAAAACAACTGAAACAACTTAAACAACTTAAACACCTAGAACAACTATAACAACTAAAACAACTATAACTACTAGAACAACTAGAACAACTAAACAACTAAAACAACTAAACAACTAAAACAACTAAAACAACTATAACAACTAAAACAACTCAAACAACTGAAACAACTAAAACAACTACAACAACCTAAACAACTGAATCACCTGAAACAACTGAAACAACTAAAACAACTAAAACAACCATAACAATCAAGGCAACTGAAACAATAAAAACAATTTGAATAACTAAAACAACTAAAACAACTAAAACAACTAAACAACTCAAACAACTATAACAACTAAAACAACTAAAACAAGTAAAACAACTACAACAACCACAACAACTAAACACCATCAACACCTAAAATAACTACAACACCTAAAACAACTGAAACAACTTAAACAACTTAAACACCTATAACAACTAAGACAACTAAAACCACTAAAACAAATAAAACAACTAAAACAACTAAAACAACTATAAAAACTAGAACAACTAGAACACCTAAAACAACTATAACACCTGAAACCACTGGAACACCTAAAACAACTAAAACACCTAAAACAGCTGAAACCCCCAAAACAACTTAAACAACTAAAACACCTAAAACACCTAAAACACTCAAAACACCTAGAACACATATAACACAAAGAACACATAAAAACACCTATAACACCTTTAACAACTGAAACACCTAAACAACTGAAACACCTAAT
Organism: Gammarus roeselii; assembly: GCA_016164225.1. Taxonomy (NCBI): domain Eukaryota; kingdom Metazoa; phylum Arthropoda; class Malacostraca; order Amphipoda; family Gammaridae; genus Gammarus; species Gammarus roeselii. The sequence continues at coordinate 5,220 of SDVV010034022.1, forward strand.
CAACTAAAACAACTAAAACAACTAATACAACTAGAACAACTAAAACAACTAAAACAAGTGAAACAACTAAAAAAACTAAAACAACTATAACAACTGAAACAACTGCAACAACTAAAACAACTAAAACAACTGAAACAACTAAAATAACTAAACAACTAGAACAATTAAAACAACTATAACAACTAAAACAACTAAAACAACTAAACAACTAGAATAACTAGAACAACTAAAACAACAATAACAAATAAAACAACTACAACAACTAAAACAACTAGAACAACTAAAACAACTAAAACAACTTAACAACTATAACAACCGAAACAACTAAAACAACTACAACAACTAAAACAACTAAATCAACTAGAACAACTAAAATAACTATATTAACTATTAAAACTATAACAACTAAAACAACTAGAAGAAATGAAACAACTTAAACAACAATAACACCTAAAACAACTACAACAACTAAACAACTGAAACAACTAAAACATCCAGAACAACTAAAATAACTAAACAACAAAAACAACTAAAACACCTATAACAACTAACACCTACAACAACTAAAACACCTAACAAAAACAACTAAAGCACCTTAAACACATATAAAACCAAAAGAAACACCTACAAACGCCTATAACACCTACAACACCATAAAACAACAGAAACACCTAAAACAACGATAACAACTAAAACAACTACAACAACTAAAACAACTAAAACAACGAAAACAACTATAACAACTTAATTACCTAAAACAACTTCAACACCTACAACTACTAAAACACCTGGAACAACTCAAACACCTTAAACAAACAAATCAACTAAAACAACTAAACAACAAAACACGTGGAACACCTATAACACCTCAAACACCAAAAACACCTAAAATACCTATAACACACATAACACCTAGAACACCTAGAACACCTAAGACACATAAAACAACTACAACAACTATAACACCTATAACAACTAGAACACCTGAAACAACTAGAACACCTAAAACAACTAAAACACCTACAACACCTAAAACATCTAAACGACTGAAACTCCTATAACAGTTAGAGCAACTAAATCAACTAAACAACTACAACAACTAAAACAACTAAAACAACTAGAACACCTAAAACAACTACAACAACTACAACAACTAAACAACTGAAACAACTAAAACAACCAGAACAACTAAAACAACTAAACAACTAAAAGAACTTGAACAACTAAAACAACTAAAACAACTAAAACAACTAAACAACTAAAACAACTATAACAACTAAAACAACTAAAACAACTAAACAACTAAAACACCTAAAACAACTAAAACAACTATAATATTTATCACACAAATAGCAACTATAACAACTAAAACACTCAGAAACACCTATAACAACTAAACACCTAAAACAACTACAACAACTAAACAACTGAAACAACTAAAACAACTAAAACAACTAGAACAACTAAAACAACTAAATATCTAAAACAACTAGAACAACTAAACAACTAAACAACTAAAACCACTTGAACATCTAAAACAACTATAACAACTCAAACAACAGAAACAACTATAACAACTAAAACAACTTAAACGACTGAAACAACCAAAACAACTAAAACAACTGAACAACTGAAACAACTATAACAACAGAAACAACTAAGACAACTAAAACAAGTAGAGCAACTAAAACAACTCAAACAACTAAAACAACTAGAACCACTAAAGAACTAAAGAACTAAAACAACTAAAACAACTGAAACAACTACAACAACTAAAACAACTAGAACAACTAAATTAACTAAAACACCTATAACAACTAAAACACCTATAACAACTGGAACACCAATAACACTTAAAACACCTAAAACACATATAACACAATGAACACCTAAAACACCTATAACACCTGATACACCTACAACAACTGAAACACTTGAAACAACTGAAACAACTAAACAACTGAAACAACTATAACAACTAAAACAACTAAAACAACTAAATAACTAAACAACTAAAACACCTACAACAACTGTAACACCTAAATCAACCATAACACATGGAACAACTTTATCACCTAATACAACTAAAACGCATAAAACAACTAAAACATCTAATGCAACTAGAACACCTACAACACCTAAAACACCTAAAACACCTAATAACACCTAAACCAACTAAAACACCTAAACCAACTAAACACCTACAACACCTAAACACCTAATACACATAAAACACCTTAAACACCTATAATACCATGAACACCTACAAACACCTAAGCACCTATAACACCTAAAACCCCTAAAACAACTAAAACACTTACAACAACTAAACACCTAAAACCCCTATAACAACTAAAACACCTGAAACAACTGAAACAACTTAAACAACTAAAACACCTGAAACAACTCAAACAACTAAAACAACTGGAACAACTAACAACAACTAAAACAAATAAAACAACTGAAACAACTGAAACAACTAAAACAACTAAAACAACTAAAACAACTAAAACAACTATAACAACTATAACGCCTAAAATAACTACAACAACTACAAAAACTATAACAACTAAAACAACTAAAACAACTTAAACAACTATAACACATATAACAACTAGAACACCTGAAACAACTAGAACACCTAAAACAACTAAAACGCCTATAACAACTGAAACAACTAAACAACTGAAACAACTAAAACAACTAAAACAATTAAAACAACTATAACAACTATAACGCCTAAAACAACTACAACAACTACGTAAACTATAACAACTAAAACAACTAAAACAACTTAAACAACTATAACACCTATAACAACTAAAACACCTTAAACAACTAAACACCTAAACAACTATAAAACCTAAAACAACTATAACACATGAAACAACTAAACACCTAAAACACCTGAAACACTTAGAAACCCTTAACACCTGGGACACCTAAAACACCTACAAACACCTAAGCACCTATAAGACCTAAAAAACCTAGAACGACTATAACACTTACAACTACTAAACACCTAAATCACCTAAAACAACTAAAACTCCCAAAAGAACTGTAACAACTTAAACAACTTAAACACCTAAATTAACTAAAACAACTAAAACAACTATAACAACTAGAACAACTAAAACAACTATACAACTAAAACAACTAGAACAACTTAAAACAACTAAAACAACTAAACCAACTAGAACAACTAAAACAACTATAGCAACTAAAACAACTAAGACAACGAAACAACTAAAACACCTAGAACATCTAAAACATTTAAAACACATATAGCAACAATAAAACTAAAACACTCAGAAACACCTAAAACAACAAAACACCTAAAACAACTACAACAAATAAACAACTGAAACAAGTAAAACAAATAAAACAAATAGAACAACTAAAACAACTGAAACAACTATAACAACTATAACAACTAAAACAACTGAAACAACCAAAACAACTAAAACAACTAAAACCACTTGAACAATCAAACAACTACAACAACTAAAACAACTAAAACAACTAAAACAACTGAACAACTGAAACAACTAAAACAACAAAACCACTAATACAACTAAAACAACTAGAACAACTAAACAACTAAAACAACTAGAACAACTAAAGAACTAAAGAATTAAAACAACTAAAACAACTGAATTAACTACAACAACTAAATAACTAAAACAACTAAAACAACTACAACACCTAAAACAACTAAAACACCTAAAACCACTATAACATCTAAAACAACTGAAACACCTACAACAACTAAAACAACTAGAACAACTGTAACACCTAAACACCTAGAACACCTAAAGCACATATAAAACATAAACACCTTAAACACCTATAACACTTAAAACACATAAAACAACTAGAACACCTATAACAACTGAAACACCTAGAACAACTGGAACACCAAAAACAACTACAACACATAAAACAACTAGAACACCTAAAAAAACTAAAACACCTAGAATAAGTAAAACACCTATAACAACCCGAACAACTAAAACACCTAAAACACCTATGGCACTTGAAACACCTAAAACACATATAACACAATGAACACCTAAAACACCTATAACACCTGAAACACCTAAAACAACGAAACACCTAAATAACTATAACAACGAAAACAACTAAAACAACTAAAACAACTAAACAACTAAACAACTAAAACACCTAAAACAACTATAACAACTAAAACATCTATAACACATGGAACAACTTTATCACCTAATACAACTAAAACGCCTATAACAACTAAAACATCTAATGCAACTAGAACACCTACAACACCTAAAACACCTAATAACACCTAAACCAACTAGAACACCTAATTCAACTAAACACCTATAACACCTAAAACACCTAATACACCTAAAACACCTTAAAAACCTATAACACATTGAACACCTACAAACACCTGAGCTCCTATAACACCTAAAACCCCTAAAAACAACTAGAAAACTTACCACAACTAAACACCTAAGACCCCTATAACAACTGAAACACCTGAAACAACTGAAACAACTGAAACAACTTAAACAACTCAAACACCTAAAACAACTCAAATAACTAAAACAACTGGAGCAACTAAAAAACTAAAACAACTAAAACAACTGAAACAACTGAAACAACTAAAACAACTAAAACAACTACAACAACTAAAACAACTATAACAACTATAACAACTATAACAACTAGAACAAATAAAACAACTAAAACAACAAAAACAACTATATCAACTAAACAACTGAAACAACTAAAACAACTATAACAACTGAAACAACTAAAACAACTAAAACAACTAAAACAACTATAACAACTACAACAACTAAAACAACTAAAACAACTGGAACAACTAAAAAAACTAAAACAACTAAAACAACTAAAAACAACTGAAACAACTGAAACAACTAAAACAACTAAAACAACCACATCAACTCAAACAACTAAAACAACTAGAACAACTGAAACAACTGAAACAACTAAAACAACTAGAACAACTAAACAACTGAATCAACTAAAACAACTATAACAACTGAAACAACTAAAACAACTAGAACAACTAAAAGAACTATAACAACTTAAACAACTAGAACAACTACAACAACTATAACAACTAAAATAACTAAAACAACTAAAACAACTATAACATCTGAAACAACTGGAACAACTGAAACAACTAAAACAACTATAACAACTAAAACAACTACAACAACAAAAACAACTAAAACAACAAACAACTAAAACAACTAGAACAACTAAAGAACTAGAGAACTAAAAAAACTAAAACAACTGAAACAACTAGAACAACTAAAACAACTAAAACAACTAAAACAACTAAAACACCTAAAACAATTAAACACCTATAACAACTATAGCACCTAAAACAACTAAAACGCTCATAAAAACTAAAACAACTAGAACAACTAGAACACATTAACACCTAAGAAACCTATAACACCTATAACACCTAAACACCTCAAACACCTATAACACCTAAAACACCTATAACACCTAAAATTACTAAACACCTATAACAACTAAAACACCTGAAACAACTAAAACACATAGAACAACTACAACACATAAAACAACTAGAACACCAATAAAACTAAAACACCTATAACAACTAAAACACCTAAAACAACTTTAAAAACTCAAACCCCAATAACACCTATAACACTTAAAACACCTAAACACATATAACACAATGAACACCTAAAAAACACCTATAACACCTGCAACACCTAAAACAACTGAAACACCTAAACAAGTAAACAACTAAAACAACGAAAACAACTATAACACCTTTAAATCTAGAACACCTGAAACAACTAGAACACCTAAAACAACTAAAACACCTATAACAACTAAACAAGTAAACAACTGAAACAACTTATACAATTAAAACAACTAAAACAACTATAACAACTATAACGCCTAAACAACTACAACAACTACAAAAACTATAACAACTAAAACAACTAAAACAACT
>SDVV010034023.1:0-11225 GCA_016164225.1 Gammarus roeselii
GGCACAAACACACACCCACACACAAACACGCACCGCAACCCACCACTCCAGCGCCACAGCAAAAAGCAGACAAATCCAAAGCCAGGACGCCAACACGCTGCAGAAGAACCCCAAACTAAACAAACTCAAACAGAGTATCACCCAAAAACTCCGCAAGCGACCTCTTGAATGCAGCCAGGGAATCTGACTCCACCACAGAACTCGGGAGGCTGTTCCACAACTGAACACATCGTGCTCCAAAGAACCTCCTCTTGATGTCCGTATTACAAGCCGGCATCAAAAGCTTATAGGGATGGCCCCGAGTTCTTGCATCAGGAGCTCTCCGAAAAATACCCCCAAACACTGTTCTAATTATTAGATAGATATTTTCTTACCCAAATTATGGAAAAGCCCACACAAAATTACAATATCTTGGATCTAGTGTTTTTCAACTCAGTTGGGTATATTAAAAACAATAAAGTATCTAAAACTGCTCTATCAGATCATAAGGTGATTGAAATAGGTCTAGATGCTGACCTACTGAGAAGAAACAGTAAATACCATTTTCTCCCGGAACATGACTGTCCTGCAACTGAACTTCTTCAGTGCAGATATAAATTGGGTAAATATACACAAATCTCTGTCCAATATTGATTAGAAACAATTCATTGATCAGGCAAACAGTGTGGAGGAAGCAAAGAATAACTTTGATGATATACTGTTGCAGGTGTGTGTACAACATGTGCCAATAAAAAGAAAAATTCCCCATAGAAGCAAGTAGCTATTATTCAGGGAAGAAATTGCTCATGAAAAAGCAAGCAATAAAACAGAACAAACTTTGCAACAAAGTAAACCCTTTTAGATGCATAAAACAAGAAGAAGCCATCATCTTGATTGGAAAGCAGATTAAAGGTTCACATGATCAAGAGAGAAGAGAAAATGAAAAGAAAGCTATTGAAAAAGTTACAAATTAAAAATTTTTCTCCGCTTATGCAGCCAAATTTTCAACCTCTAAAACTAAAATTGGCCCATAAATTGATAGATCCAGTCATCTGGTAGATGAAAACAAAGCAATGAGCAAGTTGTTAAGTGAGAAATACAGACTGGTTTTTTAGTATCCCAATGCTTACTCATACAAATCCTGAAAGTGCCTCTGAATTTTCATTGACTGATCTTAACATTGACATCTCTGAAGTTACAAATGCTATTGATTTCATAGGTAGCAATAGTGCATCCGGACCAGACAGCATCCCAGCTGTTCTATTGTAACAATGCTAACAGGTACTGCCAAGACCCCTACAAATTTTGTGGCAGAAGTCTGGACACTTCTGATATCCCATAGACCATGAAACATGCCGTCATCTTCCCTTTAGCAGAAAGAGGTAGCCTCACAAGCCCATCGAATTATAGACCAATTTCTTTGACATCACATGTAGTCAAAATCTTTGAAAGAGTAATGAAAGAACTAAAAGGGGATTTTCTTGAAAAAAAAATGGTTCAACTACAAGCAACATGGTTTCAGAAGTAAGAGGAGCATGTTGACCCAACTGCTGGGGCACTATGACAAAATAATAAATACATTGTGTTGTGTGAAGGATCAAATGTGGATGTGATTTATCTTGATTTTGCCAAGGCCTTTGACAAAGTAGATCATAGTATCCTGTATCAAAGCAATATAATGCCTGTACCCAGGGGAATGTTTACAAATGAATCAAAATCTTTCTGAGAGGCAGAACTCAGAGTGTGGTAGCGAATGGAGAAACCTCTGTGCCAGTGGAAGTCCTTAGTAGGGTCCCACAAGGCACTGTGCTTGGACCTCTGCTCTTCTTAATATTGGCTAATGATCTGGGCCAAAGCTGTCCACATGCAGATGATACCAGAGTACTAGGCATTGTCAATGACTTGAGTGATGTAGAAAGGTGCAAACTGATCTGAAAGAAATCTTCAAGTGGGCTGGTGAAAAACAATATGCAATTGAACAAATCTTTTATGATTGGCCTCATCTGGCACATGTTTATATACAAAAAGACTTGTAACAAACACTATTTTATCGAGGGGTGCGTAGAGTGTGTCCCTTGAAGCAGTGCAGGACTTAAGCCTGTTAACTCCCTTAGCTCAAATTTCAAGGAGGTCCCTTGCCTGGCATATATTAATTCCCCTCCTATGTTTGTTTTCACTGAAGCAGGTGGCCTTTTCTCGGATTGTATAACGTAAAAGACAGTGACGAATGCAGGGCCATTCGCAGGGCCATGTGCGTGTCATCGATAGGGAAGGGGAAACTGGAAACTATTAGTGTTTAATGCCGGGTTATTTCTATTGTTTTAAGATGGGAGGAGCCACAAAATCCGTTATAAGACTCAATCGTATATCTGCCAATGGGGTATCTGTATTAGAAGGCCCGTCTCTTAGATGACCCAAAAGGGTGAATCCTCTCCCTCGATTGGAGGATCTCCTTCAATTTCATGATCATGGCCCACTCACTTGGCAGCGTCCGCACACTCACACCCCAGACTCTCTCCGCAGCGGCAGCTGGGCATCGGTGGTAGACTCTACACACTCCCTCGCTATAGGCACACACACTCTCCACCACACGCTCGTCTTACGCGTGTTACATATCTTTGGCTGTTAATCACTTGTGTTTATACTCAGTATTCTATTGTTAGAATAACCTTTGCCTTGTCAACTACTACAAAAAGACAAATATAAAACCAATGTGTCTTCATTCAACCCTGATTTGCCCAATTATTAAACTTGAAAACTCTGTAACATAACAAATCAAAATTTGAATCACTGAATTACGGAAAAAAAAATCGACCTAAAAGCCAATACATTGTACAATTCTAGCAATAACACAGCAATAGAAGAAAAGGAAAGCCTGCATGATCTAGGCATACTAATTCAAAACAATGCTTCTTTCCATGAACAAATTGCAAAGGTTGAGGCCAGTGGCAGAAGACTGTGTTCTTGGGCCATGAGAACCTTTCTGGCTAGAGATAAAAGGACAACGTTGACTCTTTGGAAACAACTAATCCAACCAGTCATTGACTATTGCTCCCCTCTCTGGATCCCACATAAGCAGAAAGATTTGATAAGACTTGAAGCAGTGCAAAGAAGCCTCACCTCTCATATTAGGGAGGTGAAGGAAATGGACTATAATGATATTAAACACTTTGAGGCTATACCCAATCCAAAGAGGTTTTGAAAGATTCATGGTCATAAACGTTTGGAAAATTCTGGAAGGCTACACTGTCAATGTAAACAAAAAATTGTAACGAAAGTGACCATGAGAAACCAGGCAATAATTGGCAGGATGTGTTGCTTTGAAGTGCCAAAACTGATTGGGGGCAAGCAATGCAAATAGTTACATTCAACAGCTTCACGTGCCGGGCACCCCGGTTATTCAACCGAATGTCATTGGAAATACGTGAGATCAAACGGGTACCACAGCTGTCAGCTACAGCATACATTTGGAGGTTCAAGAGCCAATTGGATAAATACCTCGGCTGTGTTGCAGATCGACCACCAATTAATGGATACCCTCACTGTGGCGACAACTCCCTGCTTAACCGCGACGCCAAGCCAGGATCCGACTGGGGAATGTGGTTACAACATGCAAATGCTGGTGCGCCAGCACAAGTGGGGAGCCTCACAGATGTGGGCTAGGTGGCAGCCACACTGTGACCTGCTGTGAACAGCGAAGAAGCTCCATGTATCCAAATGAGTATAAGTATGTCCTCCATCACATTATCACACACCTGGTGGGAAGCAGGAGATGTGGGATCCAGACGAACATACACTGATGATTAACTAGAGGCAAATATCTCGCTCACCAGATAGGGATCAGTCACTATGTCAACATTGATCATCTTCAAAGGACCTACAGAGGGATAACCTTTCCTTTTTATTCGTAAATATGAGTAAAATAATTTAGACCTGGATTTCATTTGGTCAATAAGTGACTGCTCATATTGAGAGTGACTCCAGTTAGCATAGTTCTGGCATCTAACATTCAGCTGGTTTAACTCTGTGAATGCAACAGCAGTGAGCATGGGATTTTGTTCAAAAACTATCCTCACACACTTGAACTCATTCCATGCTTCAGACTTACTCCCCAACAACCAGGCTGGTGCAGATGCCAACCACGGTTGGTCATGTCTACTCAAATGAACATACGCATATCTATCCACGAGTACACAAAGGATTGCATGCAAATATAAAACACTTGTCAACAGTCAGAGAATCAAATTCTATGTCCCAATTAACCTCTCTAAGAGCAGACTTAATCAGATTGTACTTCCCTCTTAGCCAGATGCGAGTTGGAGCATTTCCAGGCTGTAATAAGGACAATTCAGAAATGAAAACATTCTGAAAAGCTAAACGACACTGTACACAGTGAGGGAATTGAGGCAAGACAGATAAATCCCCCACCCTGTCAGTCTCAGTTAATAAAACCAAGTCCAGAATATTTCCTGAAGTCAGGTTGTGTTCATTCACCCTTTGGGTAAGACCAATTCAATTGAAACATTCCAGGAACTCATGGTCAGTAGGAGTAACAATAATTTGAAACATTTTGGTTCCATTCAATTGATAGTAGGTTAAAATCACCCATTTTAAGAAGGTCCTTGCTCTCACAAAAGTCCACCATAAAACTAATCAATGTAGAATTTTCCAGAGCACTATAAGATGGAGGATTAAAAACTATCAAGCAGAAGACACCTACATCAGTCAAGTGGACAACAGCTACATTTGGCAGTGAAGTGTTTACTATCTGATACTTCAACAATTTAGCTAGGTAAATAGACACCATGCTTCCGTGATAAGCCATCAGTATCTCCGCGAATAGTATCATAGCCTGAAATGTTAACAAAAGAAGACTGGATACTAGGCAAAAGTCACAACTCTGCAATTCCAACAACATTAAGCCTAAATTTGTTATTATGAGCCCTTGGGAAATCAATTTTATTCATGAGAGAGTTTAAATTCACACAGCTAAAATTAGAAATGTAAAACTCATCCAACAGATGCTTTAGGTTGAATCACTTGAGGAAGGAATCAAGGAGTTTAAATGTGGAGATTTCCCACCACCCCTCCCCCTCCAAACCACCCTGCCCCTCCCACCCAAGAACCTGTAGCTGCACTGGCTCCTATTGCAGAGCTATATAGGGGAAGAAAAATGTCAGCGTTAAGCTCTGAGCAATCAACAGCCTGTCTGAAGATATGAAAATTGTTGGGGAACATGCAATTTGTGTATTCAAGTATTTGAGGTTGTGCCAGGGAGGATTTCTAGTCCAAACCAAAAGACCCAAACTGATTACAAAACACTGTCACTTGTCAGGATGACTGATGTAGTGCAGTCAAGGCCATGAAATTTGCAATGGGAATATAGCTACTCATATAATAAGGTTCCTCCCTAAGACACTTGAAATCTCAACTATTTGGACTTGATCTAAACATTTCTAGCATCAGAACTTACATTTAGGAAACATTTTGCAAGGGGCGTTAAGCTGATGGAACCGAATGGGCGGAGTTTGCAGTTGAGCCAGTTGCTGTTTGCGGATGATACAGCGCTCCTGGTGGATTCAGAGGAGAAGCTATATAGGGTAAGTGTCTGAGTTTGGTAGAGTGTGTGAGAGGAGGAAGCTGCTAGTGAACGTGGGTAAAAGGAAAGTAATGCGATGCTCAAGGACTGTCGATGCAAGCAGAATTAGTGTCCTCCTAAATGGAGAGTTGTTGGAAGAACTTCAGTGTTTTAAGTATCTGCGCTCCCATGTTGAGAAGACTGAACTAGTGCAAACTGAGGTGAAGTCACAAGTGAAAGAAGGGTGTAAAGTGTTGGGTGCCCTGACGAGCATTATTATTGTGCAATGGTAAGAAACCATTCCGGTCACTCCTGCCTCACTTCATGCTGAGTGCTAGACCTTATGAATCTACAATGGGCAGTTACCTAACAAGACAATGAATGCTGAGGGCATGCTACACAAACAACATACAACAGGTAGAAAGATATGCATGCACACTACTACATACCTCCCCACCTAGCTTGGCCTCTGTTGAAGACATCCTTGTTGGTAACCCACCATTGACTCCAGCTTCCTTTCACAGGTTGGTTCGCTTCTCTTATTCTAAGAGCGTGTTGCTTACCTTACAGTTCAGGGACAAATTAACATTGTTCAGGGACAAGGAGCCCAGTTCAGGGACGAAGGTTACCAATACACCTCACCTATTCAAGAATAGACTGCAGCCCACACAACACCACCCCAAGAATCAATGACAACCATCGCCCAAGACACAGCACCCACTCAAGAATCAATGACAGCCATCGCCCAAGAATCACCTTTGCTTCTTTCAGGAGTTTGTCTGTGCAAGACAGCCGTATCAAGGATGGGTAGAGGTAGACTACATCAAGAATAGGGTGTTAATTCTGGATCAAAGGGGGCTAAACTACATCAAGAGTGGGGTTCTTACAGGAGTTTGTCTGTGCAAGGCAGCTTGTATCAATGGGGGCTAGACTACATCAAGAATGGGGTGTTGAATAGCAGCCACATCAAGTGCAAGCTCTGATCCATCTTATTTTCAAACTTTTAACTGGTACCTAAATGTTCAACCTCTTGTTTAACAGTTATGATAGGGAACAACAGTCCAATGTTTGGGCGCCAGTGTTGTGCAATGGTAAGAAGCCATTCCGGTCACTCCTGCCTCACTTCATGCTTGGTGGTAGACCTTGTGAATCTTGCGGGGTGAGAGCTGAGGAGAGAAGAAGGTTGAATGTTTGAGAAGCATGACTGGGGTGTCACTGAGAGACAGGTTTGCTAACGACTTGGTTCGAATCAGAACGGGGATGGTGAAGAAGTTGGAGGACAGAGTGGATTCGCCTGTTCTGAGATGGTTCGGGCACATGGTGAGGATGGATGAAGGGAGATTGGTTGAAAGGGTGTTGAAGGCAGAGGGGAGGGGACGTTGGCCTAGAGGGAGACGGAAGTTTTGGTGGATGGATGGTGGGAAGCAGGCGTTAGGAAGGAGAGACGTGAGTGTGGAGGTAGTGAGAGAGCATGCACTGGATAGGCGTGAGTGGAGAATGATTGTGAGCAGATGAGTTTTGACTCTGCCCTGATGTGCTTTCCCGCCCTAGGCATATCGTTGAGAGACGGGATGGTCGTGAGCGGGGGGGGGGAGGCGGTCATCATGACGCAGCAGGGGTAAACCAGTCACACTGTTGGGCCCTGCTGCCGACACTGACCTCGAACCGCACTCGTGAGTCTTGACCCGGTTAGTGTGTTGCTGGGTTTCCCGGCAGGACCCTTTGCTTTGCGCAAAAGGGCAAAGATGTGTGAGTGGGAGTGTGAGGTGCGCCTTACCGTTGGGCACCTCCCTTGCTGGGGGATTTTGGCCTAGTGCCTGTATCTCTGATCTAATTGAGGAGCATATTTGGGATTCATCTGAATCACGGGTAGCTCAAAAGAAGTCCGCATATTCATTACAGCCAAGACTTCTTCTAGAAAATTCTTCTAGCAGTCTTTCTTCCACTGTTGTGTAATCTGAATCAGGTGCCAATGCAACAGCAATGGGTTTTGCCCATTCATGACGAAAATAGTACAAAACCAAGAATCAGGACAGCTACCTTCCATAAATAATTGATGCAAATTTTTCAAAATGTTGAATGAATTTAGTTTGCTGCATTGAATTTATACTGCCAAAAAATAGTATTGGCACAGTCACTATATGAGAATTTAAATTCTGTAAGTATTGCTTTAAATAATTTAATTGTAATTTGGGTAAAATTTCATCAATGAGAATCCATCTTGCAAAATGTTGTCCTTATCTAATGGATAACAAAGCCTAACAATTTCCAAATCCCACTTCTGACACCAAAATGTGCCAGGGAGAATTTCTTGTCCAAACCAAAGGACATGAATAAACCACAAATCAATGTCAGTTGTCAGTATGACTGATGCAGCGTGGTCAGGACCATGGAATTTGCAATGGGAATATAGCTACTCATATAATAGAGTTCCACCTCCAAGCACTTGACCTGTTACTTGTTGCTCTCAAATAATTAAAATATATGACAAAATTATGGAAATTAGTTTGTTAAAAGGCATACAATGAATTTTGGTGGTAAAAATGCACCATGTTTATTTAGCAGATGATAACAGAATTCAAGGGTAAAGGTCACTCAACATTTACCAGATAGGTAAATGAGGCAGAGGTACTTACAAGTTTGTTCAATATACTGTACACAATAACTAGAGGCTATTCAGTGTTCATACTGTTTCTAGAAATTACAGAGGCTTTCAATATTCAGAGGTTTTCAATATTCAGAGGCTTTCAATGTGATATAAGAGGGATCAATTTAGAACATTGGCTTTGACAAATAATCAAATATTCAAAAAAATGAACCAATGACCAGATAATGAATAATCGTTTATAGATTGACCAAGACAAAGCTCCTGCTAAGGTGTTCACTCTATGGCTGCTGGGAGGACACTCACTTAATTCATTCAATGGCGGAGTTCAGTGGACAGGAGAAGAGTTCACTCCATGGCTGCTGAAAGGACCCTGACTCAAGAGCCAGCTGACACCTACTAATATGGATTGTCTTCCATATTATTGGAATCTGACTGCTCACCTGGACACCCCCTAAAGATTAAGATGGCTGCAAAATAAATCAACTGGAGCATATTGCCTGTGGACACTCATCAGTGATCATAGTGTTTCCGACACTGGGTATATAAATTTAATAATCTGTTATTCAATAAAGAAATTCATGAATAAAAAAACAAGACCATGGTAAATTACTGGTATCTGATGTTAGTGACCAATAATACTGATAACAAACCTCCTAGGTATAAGTTCTAGCATAGGGTATAAAATGGCAGGCTACATGCTGCGCTAAATAGGAACAGGAGGTTCAACTTCAGTGGGGTTAAAAGGTTGAAGTTGTACTTGACTGGAAAGAATCTTGTTGCTGAATTAAATATCAATGCATGATTCTGTGATTATAGCTTATGATTATGCTACAGAGATTTTGCAGTTCTGTGATTATGCTACAGAGATAAATAATGAAAATTTTAAACATATGACACCTTTCCTAACAAAATATTTGATCTTTCCTGTAACCTACTGCCATCAGTTCTATCTCCTCTTCTCTGTTCCTCAGGCATTTCAAGGCTCGGGTGCAGTACCTAGAACCAAGCGCCCTGCGAGCGCGCTTCCCGTTCTTGAACACGGAGGGCGTTGCTGGTGGTGTGCTAGGCTTGGAGAACGAGGGCTGGTGCGTGATCATACTGTCTAGATGACTATGCCAACAAGCAGCATGTTGTGAATCCAGCATAACCACTGAACTTTGATTGTGTGACTACTTTTGAGCTTGTTGCATGGTTTTGGTTAGTGATGTGCAACAGTATCTGTATCAGTGGGTATTGGCCATTTTTGTAGGTATCTGTATTGATGAAAAAGGGCTGATACTTTGAAATATATTGGTGTCATACAACAGCACATACCTAATACCAAAATAAATGAGAGGGTTTATGATGTGCTTGCAATTATAGGTACATTATATTATAAAATAAAATGTGATAATTAATTTTAAGTCCCACAAGCTTCACCAAGGAAAACTGTCTATTTAGTCTGTGTATCAAAGTCAAAGTGCCTAACATACTTATGAAGCAATAGTTATCTGAATATCTTGACTAAAATAGTGATTTTTGTCTTTGTGTGCATAAAATTTACTAAAGTGAAAATGTAGCTATACTTCAACCATTGAATCATGATTATGAAAAAGCATCTGTATCGGCCATTTTTAGTTTTGGTAGTGTCGATATCGCGAATCGACTAATTCTTTGGTATCGGTATTGGCCAAATTTTCGGTATCGTCCCATCACTAGTTTTGGTACCTGATGTCTATGACCAGACACATCTTTGAGCTGATGCTAGCTTTCAATTAGTCAGCCACAAAAAAAATAGATGACTTATTCCTCATGGGCTGATATTAATTCTGGTATGGTTAGTACACATCTAGAAATTAATATTCCTTAAGTATCTATGCATAACTTCAATGTTTAGAAGCTCTAAATATTGATTCCAAGTATATTAACTATGTCTCTGTTTGCACAGGTAATTTTTCAAGTTTTAAAAACATTGTACTACTATTTTTTGTAAGATGGTGATGTGCTGAACATGATCAAACTGAAACATAGCTCACCTTGAAATATGTTATCTGCATGCTCCCTCTCAGTGTTTATTCCAGAAGGCAATTGTTGTGATGTGCTGCATCATTATCATCCTCAGTTTTCCTGATGTCAGGTTTGATCCATGGACCCTGTTGCTGGCGTTGCGTCGTAAGGCCGTCAGCCTTGGGGCTGAGTTCGTACATGGAGAGATGATAGAAGCAAAATTGGGCGAGGCTGAAACAGACGTATTCACCGATGGTCACCCTTCCAACAGCGGCAGGCGGCTCTTGTCCATAACTGTGAGTGGAAGCCAAGGATTGATGTTGTACCAACAGTTGATCAATTGGTCATTGACACATGTTTTGCCAACACATTGCCCTATAGCAAGATGTCTACTTGGTCATAAAATCATAAAATGTCATAGGGAGTAATAAAATTACAAAGGTCATAAAAAAGGCATTAAAAGTATTAAAATTGAGGAGAAGGTAATGAAATATATATTCGTCCCATTGGCCAGTTGCTATTTGCTGATGATACGGCTCTGGTTGCGGATTCGGAGGAGAAGCTATGTAGGCTAGTGTCTGAGTTTGGTAGAGTGTGTGAGAGGAGGAAGCTTCGAGTGAACGTGGGTAAGAGTAAAGTAATGAGATGCTCAAGGACTGTCAATGCGAGCAAAATTAGTGTCACCCTAAAGGAGAGCTCTTGGAGGAAGTTCAGTCTTTTAAGTATCTGGGCTCCCTTGTGGAAAAAACGGAACTAGTGGAAACTGAAGTGATGGCGCGAGTGAAGGAGGGATGTAAAGTGTTGGGTGCACTGAAGAGTGTAATGAGCTGTAGGACGTTGGGGATGGAAGCAAAGAGAGGGCTGTATGAGGGTGTTGTTGTTCCAACTGTACTTTACGGAGCTGAGGCTTGGGGGGTGAGAGCAGAGGAGAGAAGAAGGTTGAATGTTTTCGAGATGAAGTGTTTGAGGAGCATGGCTGGAGTAACACTGAGAGACCGGATCACCAACGACGTGGTTCGAATCAGAACAGGGATGGTGAAAAAGTTGGAGAACAGAGTGGATTCGCGTGTACTG
>SDVV010034024.1:0-11225 GCA_016164225.1 Gammarus roeselii
TATATATAAATTTTTTCGCTTCAAAATTAATCGATTCTAAGTATCAGGAAATTGATTAGTATTTGACGGTGGTTTGGAATTGGTAAACTGACTAACCGTAAATATTATTTCAAACGTGTTCTCGTCATTCCAGTTATCTTTGATCACAAACGAGACATAATCAACATATCCTGTTCATGGTATCCTACATCGCATCACCTCGTGGGTACTGATTTCATCCTCAATAAATGCCTGATCTTCTCTTCTGTATCCTGAGAACACCAATGAGCTTCATTCATAATACTCGCATCCGCATGCGTGTTCCAGGGCGTGTAGCGAGTATCAACTTCAGCATTCCATTCGAAATAGGATATAACTTAGTCCAGCAACTGTACGGCGAATTTCAAAACGGTATCGTCATGCCGACTAAAATTAAATGTAGTCAAATACATTCTGTTCATCAATCACATATACGAAATACGATCGGTTCGAAAATCATGTAAACGAAAAGAAAACGTGTTCGAAAATAGTGGATTCGAGAATCGAAACGTCTTCCAATCATGGGTACGCTAATAAGAACCGTGCGGAAATTCCCCAGAACTGGTCGTCTTTAGGAAGAAATTCTCGGCATCAATTTAACGAATTAACAGTTTACAGAATAAATGCAGGAAATCTGGTCAATTAGATTATATATCTCTCATCTGACAACACTTGGCGGTTACGAAGGCGATAAACTTGCCTGTCACAAGCACGTCGGTCGCTTATCAACTACAGAAAGAATTTGTGCTGAGTGCACGTCAATCAATCAATTCGTGGTGAGTGTACGACAATCATTCAATTCGTGGTGAGTGTACGACAATCATTCAATTCGTGGTGAGTGTACGACAATCATTCAATTCGAGGTGAGTGTACGAAAATCTTTCAATTCGTGGTGAGTATGCTCAGATGTACGCCAATCATTCGCTTTGCATTGATCAAGCGTTCATATTTGACAATAATACCACCCTCTTCTTTGGGAGTTGGTTCCCTCCAGCCTCCCTCAAAGATTCATGGAGGCAGCGGAAAGAGCGTTGTTAAACACCAACATTATCTGAATTGAAATCGTCAAATGCTGCACACGTCGCATTCAACTGCAGTTGCTTACCGCAATAAATACCGGGTACGTCTACAGTAATGAGGGCACGCTAAGAGCCGATTTAAAAGATGACACCTTTTACAAAATGTTCTTGGTTGTATAAAAAGTAAAACCACTCTATATGGAGCAAGAAGGACCTTCCACCATATTAGGAGGCAGAATTTTCCACCATGTTGGGAGCAGGGATAGTCCACCATGTTAGGAGCAATGATCTTCGCTCTATCAGGAGCAAGGATCTCCTCTCTGTTAGGAGCAAGGACCTTTCGCCATGGATGGAGCAAGGATCTTCCACCTTGTTAGGAGCAATGATCTTCTCCATGCCAGGAGCCAGGATCTCCACTCTGTTAGGAGCAAGGATCTTCCACCATTGGAGGAGGGAGGATCTTCCACCCAGTCAGGAGCAAGGATCGACTACCATGTTAGGAGCAATGATCTTCCACCCAGTCAGGAGCAATGATCGACTACCCCGTTAGGAGCAATGATCTTCCACCCAGTCAGGAGCAAGGATCGACCACCCCGTTAGAAGCAATGATCTTCCACCCAGTCAGGAGCAAGGATCGACTACCCTGCTAAGATCAATGATCTTCCACAGTCAGAAGCAAGGATCTCCACCCTGTTAGGATATGAATTATTGTTTCCAGTAGAGGGTGAGCCAATTGTAGTCGAAGGGCAATGCTCATTGCTGAGTCACTGAGTTTTACCCACGCTGTAGCGGATAAAATAAATGTCTTAATTACCTTAGCAATAATTTCAACAACATGGGAGCCTTTCCATCCACTCTATTCAATAGTAGCAGATAATCCTTCCAATTCCTATTATCCCAGTCAAAATTTATACATCTTTTAAAAACATGACGTGCAGAAGCGTGAGTAAGTTAGTTTACGATTCAATATTAGCAGAAAATTTAAATTATCTTCGTTCGCTGTATTGAATAATTCAACTTAGTGCAAACTTGTTCTCCATAATACGTACAAAAAACTTTGCCTCGATATTTCCTCGTTGCTAACCATTTCTTAGTTTTATTCCGCAACTAACCATTTGTTTGAATAATCTAATATCTTTAATCCTGCAAAATCATGGAGGTTTCAGAATTAAATGCTGCGTCAGCAACGTTGAGTTGGTTTATGCAGGGATTGCCATAGTGCCGATAATCTATGTTGAAGAAACTTTTTCCGGAACAATGAACAAATGTTTTTGGCGAACTTTGCAGCGAGAATGACTACCTGAACCTAGTTAGTGCAAAATGAATCATTACTTTTAAATCAATCATCAGAAGTATAATGCCAATTGATCATATACATAAATTTTTGTGAATATTTTTTGCAAATACTGTTCAATAAACATATTAGTCGCTTATGAACTACAAGGGTACTCGCCTGTAGATATTGAGGAGCTCCCACTCGCCATGGCCTTAATGTATTCAACAAACAAGAACATGGAACTAGCATCGAAATATGAGGAGCCCTCGATGTTGTGTCATTTATTAACTGCGAAGTCAGTCAACTTTAGTTGGTGACAAAACTGTGACCTTAGCTCTATTAAATAAGACTGAAAGGCAGCTAAAGCAGGGCTCGACCTCGTGCACACAACACTTACCTTAGGCCTGTAACTGACGGTGTGGGCAGAACCAGGTATCACCAATGCACCCTTCACTGTATCGTGTGTATGATGTCCATGTACAGCAACTGACGTACAACAGACCTACATATGTGCCTCAACTGGCGTACAACAGACCTACATGCGTAGCTCACCACGCATACAGAGTAAGTAGTTAGCAAACATTCAATAGACGTCCGTGTAGAAGCTTTCCGCTGATTTTCTCCATCATTCCTTCGAGGAAATAGTCCAAGGTGCTACGACCGTCAATCTGTTTGCATGCGTTGCTTCTGAACTCACCTTATCGGATGAAAGTCCTGAAGCGTCGGGTGGGAGAACTAACTGTAGGCTGGTTTGGTTGCAACCGTTAATTGGGTTCAATATTTACCGAGTACTAAGTTGGTGCAGCACGTCAGAAGGATGAATAATTTCCGCACTTAAATCTCCCTTATTATAAATACACGACACAAACGAAACACTTACAATATATTCTACAGCCACAGTGACTATTTTCAGTGTCAATCACCTCACGATTAAGGGCCACCTGTTTTACAATACATACATCGCCTAAACGTAATCACATATAATGCCAGTAACGTGTCAATTGCACAAATATGTATCTTCATGAATCATAATTCAAGAAGTAATGTTCACAGAAGTATCCGAAAAACCTTCTAGTGCTTTGTTAGATTTCTTTGTCCAGCAATTCTCACGAAACTAGAAGGGTGAACATGACAAGGGTTTGCCCGCAAGATAACGCAGCAGTCTGCCAGTGAAGTCTGTCGTCTCCGCTTCAGCACACACCCGCTCACCAGAACTGTCGTGGCTTGACTGAGGGAAAGATAGGCCTGGGACTCCGGTAAGACTAACATAGTCCGGTGACTCTGACAAGTGACCTGCCAATGGGGTTGTCTCAATTAAAGAAAATGAAATGTGGTTTGTAACACTGATACATGATTTTGTGGGATTTATTGCCTTCCAGGCAGGAATACAAATGGTACCATTTTCCACAACGGTCAGAAAAGATTTTTCGTGAATCCAATGACAATCAAAAAATATTTTTAGTGATCAGTCTGTTTTGTGGTTAAACTTTGTTCCTGTCGTCAAGTAATACATTTGGTTTATTGTAATTTGGCTCATGACTGTACGAATCACAGAATGAAATCCCGGAAAAATATTCGTGTATTCAAATAACCTGTCGACAAACAGTCGGTAAAACGGATGAAAACTTTTGTATCGGGCGCCAATATTTTGACAGTAATAGCATGCGTTCTTTATGTATGGGCAAACCAAAAAGTAATACATAAATGATATTTTGTATCAATTATTATTGTCGGCTGCTTGAATATTAGACTGTGAAGTCGGCCCTCTGATGGGTTGCAGTTACACCAAACGCCACCATTTCTTGGATCAATCACTGATCAATGATTCCGACTTGCTTAGTTCTTCGTTACCCTTGACAGTAGGTGGCCTCACCTGGCCCCACCCACCCCTAGCACAGAGATTGCCCTCACCAAGTGCCTCCTTCCATGACTCGCTGGTGTGGGGCAACACCATAAATGCCTGCACGTAAAGACACTTGGTTTTGTACAGTTATTTTCGCTATTTTTTTCATTACCTATCGGACACAAAACGCATTAGATGATGTTTAAAACCTTCCAAAATGTTGAAAAACATATTAGATGTAGAGACGCACAAACACTTCAAAAGGTTGTGGAAACTTTTAGATGTAGGAACGTATAAACACTTCAGAAGGTTGTAGATACTGTTATCTATCGGGACGTACAAACACTTCAAAAGATTGTGGATACTGTTAGACGAAGGGCCGTACAAATACTTCAGAAGGTTGTGGATACTGTTAGATGTAGGAACGTTCAAACACATCAAAAGGTTGAGGATACTGTTAGATGTAGAGACGTACAAGCACTTCAAAAGGTTGTGGATACTATTAGATGTAAAGACGTACAAACACTTCAAAAGGTTGTGGAAACTGTTAGATGTAGGAACGAATAAACACTTCGAAAGGTTGTGGATACTGTTAAATGTCGGACGTACAAACACTTCAAAATGTTGTGGATAATGTTTGATATCGGGACTTACAAACACTTCAAAAGATTGTGGATACTGCTAGATGAAGGGACGTACAAATACTTCAGAAGGTTGTGGATACTGTTAGATGTAGGAACGTACAAACACATCAAAAGGTTGTGGATACTGTTAGATGTAGAAACATACAAGCACCGAAAGGTCGTGGATAATGTTAGATGAAGGGACGTACAAACACTCCAAAATGTTGTGGATACTGTTAGATGAAGGGACGTACAAACACTTCAAAAGGATGTGGGTACTGTTAGATGAAGGGACGAACAAACACTTCGAAATGTTGTAAATACTGTTAGATGAAGGGACGTACAAACACTTCAAAATGTGATGCATACTGTTAGATGTCGGGACGTTCAACACTTCAAAAGGATGTGGGTACTGTTAAATGAAGGGACGAACAAACACTTCAAAAGGTGTGGATACTGTTAGATGTAGGAACGTTCAAACACTTCAGATTTCTGGACTTGAACACGATTTTTTTTTACTGTACTGCATACTAAAATTATTAGAATCATTCGAAAGAAAATTGGCACAGGGAAAGTGAAAGAGTGTTGTTAATTAATATTTTTTATTAGCTACACATTTTAAACAACCTAATCTTACGAATAACTTATGAGCGTACGCATATATAAATTTTCTTTCTTCAATACATATAATTATTTTTATAACAATAAAATTTATAGTCACATGTTGAAAAACAATATTAACTGTACACAGTATTTACAGTAACACCTTACTAAACCTGCGAGAAACTGTATAAACAGGTCGTCCTGTGATACATCATATAAATGACATGTTTTACAACGACATATTCGAAGATTTCACACATGCCTCGGTCAAAGTGACATTTATATATAGATATATACATTGATTACGATAGAAGGCGCTCTGGTGAAGAATGTAGGCAGTGCTCGCTTCCTTGACAGGGAGGAAGTATATCAACATTACACGATAATATTATGTCGTTAAAAGTAGAAGATGCAATGATCCTTATGAGGATACATTGTTAGAAAGACTTCTATGGATCCCAGCGTTTGCCTGTTGGTTTTTTCTTGGTGAATTAAAAAACAAGTAGTTTGAAGTTGACCAAGCAGAACAAAATTGATGCTTTGGGTGTGATCGATCTTAGTAATGATGCAATAAGTTTAACAAAACATCTTTTAATTTACAACATTAAAAATCATGATGGCAGGAAAAAAATTCTAAACAATAGATTGATGTTTAATAAACGTATATGATTACTGATTTAGACAATTTTAATTAGAATAGATGTATCACTTGACTTTTCAAAAGGTATAACACATACCGATGAAAATATTTACTGAAGAGTATCTTCATGGTGCAGTTACCAAGTCTGGTGGGCAGTAGACAACAAAACAGACTTACCGCTGGCGTTGAGCATAGACACGTTAGTGCCCTCAATGGGGTGGGGGAGAGGGGAATAAGCTTAGCTCATCACCTCGAAATGATGCAGCTAATTAAGGAACTTGTACTTGCGTGTTTACCTTGAAAATTTTCACTAGAAACACTTGATAGAAATTTGTACATACTCTAAATTAAAAATTAAAAGATGCACCAATCTCTCGTAGCTTATTGAATTGCCCTCGCCCTCTAATTGGTTCATGTCCAGGTAATTGTGCCCAACATTGTATGTACCACTGCACTTCTGCACAGCACTACTGTGCAGCTGCACTACTGTTCTGCTGCATTACTGCACAACATTACTGTACATCCACGCTACTGTACTGCTACACTACTGCTCAGCGCGTCTTCTGTCAACGAAAGAGCGCTAATGTGCCCGCTACCCCATATGGCACCGCTCCTACAGTCACGGGAGACATGCTGCTGCCTCCAACAACTACCGGTCTACTCTACGAGAATTGAGCGTTCGCCAAGGTGGTTCTCAATTCATTCCACACTTCAAAAGAAACCAAATGGTACTAGTAGAGATTAGATTTCTGTGACGAGGCTTTAACTTCCGCGCTGGAGGCAGCGTCCTTCTGGCGCCGAACGCCAAACCCGCAAATAGTAGTGCATCAACTGATAGAATTTTTTTAGAACATATTAGAGTGATTGGATTTACTGCTGCGTAAAGTCAGTGTCCTTTTAGCTGCGAATGTCAAAAGTAAACCCGGGGGGCCACAGGAAGTAAAGGAACTCCTCCGGTGCTGAGGCCATATGGTCCCAGCACTCCTCGGGCGGCAGCAATAGGCGTTATCACTCAACCTACCCTTCGCCAGAGCCCGAGGATTCGCAGTCTTCCTGCTGAAGGAAGACCCCCTCCTCCCAAACATCTGCTGGAGGCGGTTGCATGATAAAGAAGAAGGAAACGGGGATCCTATGCATGAGATCTACACTCAGTGCAGGCAATCACAGGCATGGGAAGGGTGGGAATAGAAAAGAGAAAAAGGATAGATGAAAGAAGAACGCAACTTGGCTGTTTTGAGCCCCCGAAAGAAGAGCATTTATGACCGCTGGATAACGACTATTGGGAGAGTTGTTAAGAGGGAATTTGAGATCAGTTAAAGGACATTTAAACGACACAGATGAAGAAAATAAGGTAAATAAAAGTTACGTAAATTCTGTATAGGAGCGATAATGAGACCTCCTTCTTCATTGGTATTTTACGCTTAGATTAAGTCTCCTTGAGGTTATCCTAAACTCCCTCTGAACAACTCTTCACCAATCACAGTAGTAAAAGGCAATCACAACCGCCATTCACCTCTGATGAAAGCTGATAATATCAATAGGGTCTGGAAATATAAACGATTTATTCATCTCCCTTCATAAGGTTAATGTGTGACAAAATCAATTGAATTACGCAAGCGATTGCTCCCCTCCAAATGAGGGACACCAGCTTTCAATGAAACATGGAGAGTTGAACAACAACTCACTGGTGCCCAGAAGCTAGAATCTACACAGAATTTTTGACCCAATAAACAAGCAGCAATGGTTTAGCGAATGTCATTCGTGCAGCAACTGTACATTAATTACAGCACGAGTATGTCGTGCTTTTCACGATATTCGCCTGTTCATAAAACGTTTATAAGCCGGCCATCGTATCTCTGCCTTTGAGTATAATTCATGTGCCAAACAGCTTCACATTACGAAAAATGCTTTCTGTACAGTTAGCACTATTCAGATCATGTACAGTCGAAGAAGAAAATTCGCTCATGGTTAGTCTGTAAAAGATAAATATTTGATACTTTTTCCGCGTGAAATTCTACTAAATATGATATTTTGTGACGATATTATTTCAGAATAAAGTTTTCTAATGGAGGCGATATATCAAATTTCCGAAGAGTTTAAAATACATAGCGCAAAGTGATCATTTCATATCTTTAATAATCCTAAATGCTTTACGAATTTCTTACCGCATTTGTACGCAGTTCCATTAATGGTTAGACTTTAACGTTTCTATCATGACATTCGTGAAGTAGGATAGGATAAGGTGGCAGGAACATGAACTAGCAGCCTTAGAAATGAGTGCGATGTTTAATTTACAATGTTTTGCTGTGAGGTACATTGGAGCTTCAAAATAAAAATGGTAAGCTGTAAACGCGACCTCTCTAATAAAGTACTTAACTACAGCCTATGTACAACAACAACACATGCATCGAGCAGCCCTTTCTGCTATGTACAACAACAACACATGCATCGAGCAGCCCTTTCTGCGATCGACCAGTTGTAACAATCTCCCTACACTGAAGGGCCAAGTAAATATTAATAGGAAGATTACATCGTGATGCTGATCCTCACAAGAACCCCTGGTCTTGCTCATTAAAATGGCTTATATTCTTTGTTAAACTGAACAATTAACTGAGACTCTTCTAGA
This sequence comes from Gammarus roeselii, assembly GCA_016164225.1. Lineage (NCBI taxonomy): Eukaryota > Metazoa > Arthropoda > Malacostraca > Amphipoda > Gammaridae > Gammarus > Gammarus roeselii. Next base: position 8,649 of record SDVV010034024.1, read on the forward strand.
ATATGGTGGTCGAAAATAGCCTCTCTGCTACTTGTAGCCGACTTGGGCATGCTTCAGAAGGCAAAAACAGACTCCCTGCCACATGAAGCTGACTCGGGCATGCTGCAGAAGGAAAAACAGACTTACTGCCACATGTAGCCGACTCGGGCATGCTTCAGAAGAAAAACAGACTTCCTGCTACTTGTAGCCGACTCGGGCGTGCTTCAGAAGGAAAAACAGACTCCCTGCTACTTGTCGCCGACTCGAGCATGCTTCAAAAGGAAGAACAGACTCGCTAATACTGGTAGTTTACTTGGGAATGCTTCGGAAGGAAAATAACTTCTCCACTACTTGTACCCGACTAGCCTCCTGACAACTTGTTGTTTGTCAGGCTTTACATTGACGAACAACATAATCTGATGGCCTCGAGTATATCGAATAATATTAGGCTCATTTTTAGTCGACTTATTCCTGTTGTGTCGAATCCATGCGCCATCTACTATACTATGCATATGGATTTGTAGACACACCTTTGAAACGTGGAAGTTATTGACCCAATAAGACAATGTTTGAACGAGTCCGATTGAATAATACGTCAATTGAAGTCGATGAAAGGTCGCTGTGTGCTCAATTAAAACGTCGATGGTGAGAGGTTGACCAAGGACAACTGCTGTCATCCTCGCCGAAGAGTCCGAAGATGAGATCCGTCCACAGTATATTGTATGCTCTGGCCGGTCCAGTGCCTCCTTCCAATGGGTCTGTGCCACTCTAGACAGGCCTTAAGCCACTTTTTGAATCACGGATGTTAGCTGAGAACTGAAAGCTGTTAGTCTAATCTTCGCAAGATCTTAAAACATGGGATAAACAGGTCAGGACAGAGTGCAGGGCAATGATGGGTTGCTGCTGTGGGATGGCGTCTCCGTATCGGCGGGTGAGAGCAAATTGTCAGGGTAGTGGTGGCTGGTTGCTGCTATAGAAGTTCGTTTCCGGATCAAAAAATCAGAGAAGAGTGGCTGAGTAATGGTTTGTTGCTGCTACAGAAGTTCGTCTCCACATCAAAAGATCAGAGCAGAGTGGCTGAGTAATGGTTGGTTGCTGCTATAGAAGTTCGTCTCTGCATTAAAAGATCAGAGAAGAGTGGCTGAGTAATGGTTGGTTGTTGCTATAGAGGTTTGTCTCTGCATTAAAAGATCAGAGCAGAGTGGCTGAGTAATGATTGGTTGCTGCGATGGAAACTCGTCTCCGCATCAGCTGATCAGGGTACAGTTGCGGGGTAGTCCGTATCAGCAGGTCAGGGCAGAGTGGAGCCACTGCAGATGAAATATAAAGGTTCATCATACACACATACATTGAAACGTTGCAGCCGGAGGTAGAGCATTTGTTGGTAAGTTCTTGACCCGAATAGAGGGAGCGATAAGGTGGAAAACGGGATGAAGAGAGGATAGGAGAGAGTACGAGGAAGAGAAGCGAAAGAGGAAGAAAAGGCCTTGCAGGAAGAATGATGAAAGAAAATGGAGAAATGATGATAGGTTGAATCCCAAAAATATAACCAAATGCCAGAACAAAATTACTGGCGGTTATGAGGATTAAAAATATCGCAAAACCGACCGTCTAGCCCTTGCCGTCAGTGAGCCCGGTGTCACGGACTGTCAAGACCGACCGTCCAGCCTTTGCCGTCAGTGAGCCCGGTGTCACGGACTGTCAAGATCGACCGTCCAGCCTTTGCCGTCAGTGAACCCAGTGTCACGGACAGTCACGACCGACCGTCCAGCCTTTGACGTCAGTGACCCCAGTGTCATGGACTGTCAAGACCGACCGTCTAGCCTTTGCCGTCAGTGAGCCCAGTGTCACGGACTGTCAAGAAAGAAATCACCACGGCGCGTGTCAAGTGATCCCTGATCAAAAAAACACTTTTGAATCCCGCCAGGTAGCTGATTCGTATCTGTTAAAAGTGACTGGTTTAAGCCATTGATCACAGCCACTTGGAGCAATTTGTCGGTGCGGGCAAAGTTGGAGCTATAATTGATTACTGGAAAGGGCGGAGAAAACGATTTCAGGGATAAAAAGGTAAACGCTTTAGGAAAAAAGGGTGAATACATTATCTATAAAAAGGTAAACGCTTTTTAAAATGAAAAAAGGGTGAATACATTATCTATAGGGGAAAAATAAAAGGTGAATGTCTGCTAGGGAGGCGACAACCATACAAGTCTACATGAAAGGCAAGACGAGGAATGATTTTTTTGAAGATAAAAGTGTTGTTTCATGATGAACAAAATGTTCAGGGCAAGCTTTGAAAATGTTTGAGGTGCTTTTGTATCATTAAGTTTAATTTTGTAAAATGCAACCATCATTTTGACACAAGTTTGCAAACTTTGAGCAAAATTAATTCCCAACGCGCTGCACTGCGACAGGATTTTATTTTCCTAAGGCTGTTCTAACGTCAGTGGTGACTGTTCGCGTGAACTCAAAATAAACAGTGGCACTCAAGATCTTGGTATTCTCGTGTTGACTCTTCGAGGAAATGCGTGTAGTTGCATGTGGCTGTTAGAGAAAGGAACAGAGGCGGATGTATTTTTAGGTAGGAGTGGAGAGGAAGAT
>SDVV010034025.1:0-11225 GCA_016164225.1 Gammarus roeselii
GAGAATCGTAATACCAGTAACATCTTAGGATACGGTTATAGACACACAGCTAACACATTCACAGTTAATATATAGGAAAAACAAACTAGAGCGGAATTCTAACAGGGCGACATCCTAACAGATTTGCCCAACCAGTGCGGAAAGGCGTTTTCAAATTAGAATTAGAATTATGCAGTGACAATAGCAGTTTCATTCGAGATGTTCGAAATCAGTATACCCATACTATTAATAACATTGATAAAGTACAAACAAGTAGTATGAGCACAGCTGAAATAAACATAAACTAAGTTAAGATAGAAATCGAACTAATAGAACACAATGAAACTAATGACACTCGTTTTACAGAGTGAAAATCGTTTTTTTTTTCCTGATGTTAGTCGGTGTCAGTCTGATGATGCCGACAGAGTAAGTCACTTGTGGGGTAAGTTTCTGGTCATCTCAGCACAAGAGAACACCATTTTCCTTTGGCGCTTAGTACTCATAATACACTATTTATCGTCACTTTAAGAAATATTTCGGCACTAAAGCAATATTGTTACAAGTGTTATTTAAATGTAGGATAAAATGTTTCGAGTGCGCACCATCGAGAACATTTAAATGTACACGCATTGAAACACTAAGGTAAACATGAATTGAACCACTACTATGATAACCAGACCCATGTCTGTTTTATACGTCCGAATGTAGTGTTAGCTAACGATGGTCTAGTCTCTACTCAGTCTCCTTTGATACCCTCATTAGCAGCTCATGTCTGGTTTTGTCGCCGCCCCGCACGCATGAGGAGCTGGGCATCAACGAGAAACAGCTTGAGGTTTATTCATCACGTTCGTAAATAATTTATTCGAGGAGAGGTCTGACAGCGACCCTTCATTATGAGATTACTGATTCAAGGCCAGATTTAATATGTTGAAAATAAATACGTCATTTGACGAACTAAGACGCAAATACCAACTATTTAGCTCAATGTTGACGGAATATTTCATTTTTTGTCACTATTCACTCATAAAATTTGAACAGAACGAGTATAGAACGATTATAAGCCAGGCTACGCCTTTCTACCCCTAAACAATTGGAACAATGGGAACAGACATTATATTGCACACCAGCAGATGCTTTGCTCAGTCAAGTCAAGTTTTCAGTGGTCGGGATGGAGCTGCAGATAATGAGCTGCAGATAATGAGCTGCAGATAATGAGCTGCAGATAATGAGCTGCAGACAATGAGCTGCAGATAATAAGCTGCAGATAATGAGCTGCTGATAATGAGCTGCAGATAATGAGCTGCAGATAATGAGCTGCAGATAATGAGCTGCAGATAATGAGCTGCAGATAATGAGCTGCAGATAATGAGCTGCAGATAATGAGCTGCAGATAATGAGCTGCAGATAATGAGCTGCAGACAATGAGCTTCAGATAATAAGCTGCAGATAATGAGCTGCTGATAATGAGTTGCAGATAATGAGCTGGTGACAATGAGCTGCAGACAATGAGCTGCAGATATTGAGCTGCAGATAATGAGCTGCAGATAATGAACTGCACAAAATGAGCTGCACACGCATGAAATTACGATAGGCACACCCGCGTTCACATCCGATAGATATATTACAATTTTCACATCAACTTCAACGTACGTGAATAGCCTTATTTATTAATGTATTTTTCCACCACCACTTGGTGCTGAGCTTTAGGTATGTTACTTTATTATAATAAGCCGTCCTTTCTGCATCTTCGGCTACTCTGGATAAGAAAATAAAAAAGATTCTCGATTCTAAACATAAAAGTATTACCCAACTCATCTTGTTGCATCGTCGACTTTCGGTTCTGAGTCATGAAGCAGGCTAAGAAATGTGGTGTGGCTATTACCGCGATGTGGAAAGTTATGTCACGTAATGAGGCAGACTAAAACGTATGGCTATTACACAGGAATATAAGGATAATCATGTAATGGGAGCAGACTAATAAATATGATTTCTACACAGAAATGAAATGTTAGATAATTCAATGGAAGCAGACTGCGATACATGGTTGTTACACATAAATTTAAAGTTTGGTCACGTAATGGGAGCAGACAGATGAATTAGGTATGTAACTTTATTATTACACAGACGTGATGGGAGCAGATGCAGAAATAAGACAATCACACAAATGTTTTATTATGCATGAATTTTGAGGTACACTGCCGTGTCACTATACCAAATATCTCGGTCTCATTACTTCTGCACCAGTACAAGTCGTTATGCTCCGTACGTGTCACCATGCATAAAAAAATGTCGTATATAAAACATCATTTGTTAAGATATTAACTTACATCAACTTTGTTGTTCTACAAATTGTCATAACACAATCTGATAATTTGTGCTACAAGAAACAATGGTGTCTCTCACACACAAAATGAATTTGCATTTTAATCATTTACAAAACTTTGCTCAATACATTCTAATGCTTATTTAAAAATGCTTATTATAAATGCTTATTTAAAATGCTTATTTAAATATTGCTTATTTAAATGCTTATTTAAATATTTAATGCTTATTTAAATATTTAAATATTTAAATATTGTTGGTATATTCTCGTTCTCTAACATTCTAATGCTGTTCTCAAACAGAGTAACAACTCACCAATCGTGATTCAATGTACGGATATAAGTAATCAATATGCGCTCACCATCGGTGGAGAACACGACTGCAAATCAGTTTCCCGCCATATATATATATATATATAACCTATGATATATATATAGATATATTTATAACCTATGATAGAATATCATGAACTACTTCTATGGAATTTTCGAAAAATGTCAGCACTATTTTTATCCGAATAGGGATCAATGTCTCATACCTTTGTACCCTAGTCTTCGAAGCCCTACAGTACATTTTTTCCTGTTCACTCACTCACTCCACACCCCTTACTTCCTGCACACCCCACACCTCTACACAGCCCTTCACCGAGCCCTGTGAAGTGACCGGCAAACCCTCGACCTGTTCAGAGGACGCTCTTCATTAACACCCTCAGGATGAGGAGCAAGCGGGGGCGACTGAGGATTGGAGGCCATGGAAGTAAGTTGGGCTGATGAACTGGTCATGTAATACCGTGATTGGTGGCCGGTGACTTGGGCTGGTAGACTGGCTTAGGTAATAGAATGATTGGAGGCCAGTGAGTTGGACTGGCAAATTAACTCATGCTATTGTGGGATTGGACGCCAGTGAGAGGGGCTGGTAGAATGGATCATGCTGAAGGGGGATTGGAGGCCAGTGAGTTGGGCTTGGAGATTGGCTCATGTGATTGTGGAATTAGACGGCAGTGAGTTAGGCTGGTAGAATGGATCATGTTAATGTGGGATTAGAGGCCAGTGAGTTGGACTGGCAGATTGGCTTAAGTGATTGTGAGATTAGAGGCCAGTGAGTCGGGCTGGTTGGATGGATCATGTTAAAGTGGGAGTGGAGGCCGATGAGTTGGGCTGGGAGATTGTCTCATGTGATTGTGGGATTGAATGCCAGTGATTTCAGCAGGTAGAATGGATCATGTTAAAGTGGGATTGGAAGCTAGCGAGTTGGACTGGTAGATTGGATCATGTTATAGTGGGATTGAAGGCCAGTGAGTTGGACTGAGAGATTGGATCATGCCCTAGTGGAATTGGAGGCCAGTAAGACGGGCTGGTATATTGGTTCATGTATTAGTGGGATTGGAGGCCAGTGAGTTGGGCAGGAGATTGACTAATGTGATAGTGGGTTTTCAGGCCTGCGGGCTGATGGATTGGTTTATGTGGTAATGTGACTGTATTCTTATTAGATAATCTAGTGGACTGGTTCATGTGATACTGGGATTGGAAGGCCCATAATTGGGCTAGATGATTGGTTCATGAGTTAATTGGATACCCGAATTGATTCATGTATTAAACCTTTTCGCGATTGAGTGGTTTGGAAGTAACGTAACCGTGCCTAACGGGTGTCAAGGGAAGAAGGGATTTTTTTTAATGCTCAGAGATAAAAAAAAGACGTATTCTTTCCTACATAGTCGCAAATAACCACAAATAAGGAACTTTTACATTTTATAACCGTGAATCTACGGAGGATTTACATTCCTGCTCAAAGTATCTGTCATTTTTCCTAAAACACCTTGACCTTCAGCACCGTAGACGACTACAGCTCAGGAATTTTGCCCTTCCCTGTTGTGCAGATGTTTCGTTGACCATCCTATTCATGTCATTCCAAGGTGTGTGCTTTCCACTACCAATTTCATCATACATATCACCTCAAAACCAGTGATCAAGGGAATATAGATCTGGACTGTGCGCTGGCAACGGACCATCGCTACGACGGCTCACGACTGTTCGTTGAAATTAATGCTAGTAGATTGTGGCAACGCCATTTTTCTTGAATTCGTCATCAATTCTAGCCGATACGTCTGAATGATATCATATCTTTTACCTCACCGTTTGGCTACATTTGATAAAGAAAAGTTTTAAAGATGCAAAAGAAATGCGTTGCTCCACGGTAAAAATCTTCAAAACCTTTAGTTCCCAATATCGTTTTGGTTAACTGTGCTTGAAATAATTTTTCAATTCGGTATTATGAATACGGGAAAAATAAACACCTGTAAAATGTTTGGGGTTTTCGGTGTTGCTGGAAGCAAATCAAAATAGTCACAACTTACCAAACACCCTTTAGAGTGATGAACATTCCGACACTGGATGTATTTAAACAATTCGCTCAATCGCTTGAATCACCGCATCAGCAAATCTAGAGAAATTGCCAGAAGAAGTTCTGATAGGAATGTAGTTTTGTATTCTTTACAATGGAACAAGTTCAGGTTATGAGCGAAAATTTATTTACGGATAAAATAGAGTTGTTAGAAACGGTATTCATCAAGTTCAGAGATTGTTGCTACAATTCCGTTCCGATAAATGATGTTTGATATGTAAATAAAAGTAGAGATTGTAAACTCACCGCAACAACTTGAATATAAGCAATAGTATGAATGTAACAGACATTTTTTCCTACATACTTCTTTTCAGCACAATTGCACTGGCGGGAATGTTTCCCTTCTGAAAGTTTCTGTTTATTTTTTTCGACGAATTGTCTGTCGAGCGATCGTCATCGACCATATTACTTGGGTCAACAGGAAAAGGTTTGGAGGAAGTGTTGTCGCTGGTTTTCATTGAACGATATTTAGTTTGCTGTTTGCAGTAGCTCTTGCAAATGTGGGAAAACAGTTTACATCACATAACTTGCTTAGAGCAACGTGTTTGTGAACGACAAGCACATCTAAGTCTCCAATGAAGCCGCTTTCCTAACCTCAGTTTATTGTGTTTTGACAGTACACCTTATCACTGATAACACTGCTGTTATCGTTGCTCACTGGCAGGCAGCACGATTCTAATTTATGCCCCTCCGTAAGCAGGCTTTTGCAGGCCAGTCCGGTTCAGTGCACAACTCACCCGAATAACACCGGAACGTGCCTGCCTCGGATAATTTGCGAGGCAGGCATGGACTGCACCAGGTGCCTTTGGATCACGCCGAGGAACCTATTGCATATGGAAGACCAATTATACTGCAGATATTAACGGTTTGGTGTTGAGACATTCCCATCTAGTGTTGAAACATTCCCATCCTCTCAATCTGACAAGCCTGCATGTTATTCGCGTGACTGTATTCAAATTATACGTTCACCTATTCCAAGTATAGCTTAGGTAGTTACTAGATGACTGCTTCTGAATGTAGTGTTTTATGTATCCGCCTACATGCATCATCTCTCTTCAGACAATTGTATTCCTTCTCGGACACAGCTTGGAGGCAATCATATGCCGATAGCATCTTCTTTCTTATTGGCGTGCACATCATTCCAAAAGCCTCATTCTATTTTATATCAACATTGAACAGCCCGCAACGAGACAGATGAGACTGTTTCCTCGATTATTCTTATAAGCAGAAAATTTTACGAGGACCCATGCCAATTCGATTCTTCATGTTGGCAGAATACTTTATGAGGACCGTCGCTATTTATACTAAGAATTATAAATCATAACATGATTTGTGGTGACCACCAAGAACTGTAGTTATCACCTCAACATCCCCTTGAGGTTAACTCAACAATGGATCACTCATAATATCTGTCGGTAACTCATCTCTCAGTTGATACTAATCAAGATGTCTCTGCCCATCACCAAAGGGGTTAACTTCTTGATTATATTGAGGTTTCAATCGTTTTCTTATAGACAAAGATTGTGTTCTGTCATTTTGATGAATGATATTCAGCTTTTAGTTTCATCGATGTAAACGATGTATTACCCTTGCACATGTTCGTCGTGATATAATCTGTTGTCAATATTTGCCGAAACAACTCGATTTTGTTACGCTACTATTCGTCAAACCATATTGATGTCCTAATTTGAGCTACATGTTGCCTGACATGTTTTAACACAGGTTCAATGAAGCGCGCCATGAGACATTTTGGATAGGTATGAATAACCCATATTTAACTTGAGAGTTAACATGAATTCATTTCAGTCCTCTCACTGGTTTAACTTCAATCCCACTCCAGAGCCGCCAAAACTTTCACTCTGCATTATCGTACAGGAGCAGTCCCTTTAAGTTGGTGAATGAAAATAGTGAAATGAGTTCATTAAAATAAGTGTTTTTCTAGATATCATTAAAAGTATTGTAAGCCCACCAACTAGGAGGAATCGCCTTTAATTTAAATCGAATTGATAGAAGACTTCCTCTGCAAATCGTATTTGCATGCAGTTAATCTAGCACGAATCGTTGCTTTAATAGGACGTTTTCAAGTTACATAAGTAATATTTATATTGGTTCCTTATTTATAAACAATCATAACTAGATTCACAGAATGATTGGGTTAGGCTATTCAAAACTCGCTAATGACAGCAAATGGTTGATGGAACAAATATTACTCTTTCAGCCGATATGACACGTGTTTCCGGAAGCTCGACCATCAACGCGCGTAACATCGACACGTTTTGTCGCTTCATCTTCACTCAAAGCTTCTTGCAAGACCTGGAAAAGCGGCTATGAAAGTTACTGAATCCATATTTCGGGATGGCGGCACGGAGCCCCGTTATGTTGGACTCCAGTGAAGGTCAGCAATGAAGGAGATGCATTAAGCAACGAATACTCCCTGCTCCAGGCCAGTGGTCCCCAACCTTTTTGTCGTCGCAGATCGGTCAATGTTTGACAAAAATTCCGCGCATCACTGAAGGTAAAGTTTAAAATATTCATTTATTGAGTATGATATTAAAAAAAATCTGCCCTTCTTTAAAACTTTTCTCTCTCAAAAAAGATCAAAACGCTAAATGTAATTCAAGATCTAGGATTTTCATTAAAGAAGAGGTTTAATAGAGTTAATTGCCTCATTGAAGATGAGGTAGCCGGTATCAATGCAGGTCAGAGTTATTTGATAATATTATGTCTCACTAAAACAAGATTTCAAATGTAACATAATATTTTGTATGTTGGCAGCTTATATATATAGAGGTTAAGTGCTATATTACTGTCTCGAGCTTAGAATATTTTTTACCAATGACAATGTTGAAGACGCCATGGAGGTAAATGGTTGGAGGCCGTTTTGGTGTATGTGAACAACATGGTGATGCAGGTTGGTTGCAGTTGATGCTGCGTAGATGACTGCGAGATGGTTCGGAATAACCTCTGATGTGGTTGTGCTAGCTGTATGCCATTATTGCGGACTGAAGAACCCCTGATGCGAGGATAGGAGGCGCAATGATTTTGACTAGTGGTTACTGAAAACATCATCAAGTAGCAGAAAAAAATATGGAGACCGTGATTTTTATTGATATGCAAAGTTGATTTTGTAACGAAGAGCTTCGATTGCCCATTTGTTTTAGACTGAAACATTTATTTTGCCAATTTCATTCTGACAAGTGTAGTTGTGAGTTCGATCCTGAATAGATGTTGATGCCTATCTACACTCCTCTACTCGATTACTTTTATAATAAAAAAATTGAGCTCTATGATTATAACAATTCGAACTTGTACTTGAGAATCAGGAGGAGTATCCGTGGAAAATTCGAGTCCGACCTCGATATCTGGCAGTATCGGAGACATCATCAGCTGACCAAATGACATGATAAGGACACGTCTTCATCGGAATCATTTCCTGTTAAACAAAATACAAATAACGAAATTGATGTTCCATCTCTAAAAAACGGAGTAACACTCGTTGATATATGTTAGTGTGTTTCGAAATATTTGTTTCGTAAAATATTTCTTCGTTGTGCTTAGATGATTTAAAAGCAATGTTGCCTGTAATAAGTCATTGATTTTGTCGTAGGATAATAAAATATATAATCGTATATAATACTGTATTTCCCACATCAAAAACAGTCTGCTCATAGAAACATACTTTTACAAACACAGTCAAGTGAAACAGTTCCAGTGCAGACGATTTTGTTTAAAACAATAGTCATACACTGGCAATGCCTTATATGGAGGATGGGAAAAAAACATGAAATTACTCAGATATGCGTCAATATTTCCAAAGGCTAATCGGGAATGAATTCTCTACACATTGATACTATAAATTTCACTGATCGTGTTATTAGTGAACTTCATCCACAATCATTGAGGCTGAAACCGTCTCAACTAACACTATGCGAATATTTCCTGAAACAGATTCATTAGCTTGTGTTGGGTACACGTCAAAGTTTTCTTGCACAGCCTGCAGCTCATTGACGGCTCGTTAATGAGAATTGCCCCCAGCAGCGTTAATGAGAAGAGAAGGAGGGAGGCGAGGCAGCCTTCCTCATTAGGGTCGGGGAATGGATATCCGCTCTCGTTGATGTAGACTGCCTGTGACGGAAACTGACCCCATTGATGGAGAGTTAATAAGAGGGAAGATCTGCACTAATAAGTCAGCCGAAAACAATGGATGGTAGGCATGCTGATATTCGTAGGACAAAATATTATTTCGTACGCGGGCAATTACTTTTCTAAAATTGAATAATAATCACCGTATATGCTCAGCATAGTTATTCATTATATTAAATAATTATTAACGTGATTTTTACAGGAATGTATGATCAAATATGTACTTCCAATAGATAATATCACTATTTGAATAATGAATTCTGACAACACGTGAATTGTTTGGCCGAGCATTCTTCATTTGATTATAATATCAAATGCTGCGACAGGTCATGCGATATGAAGACATTTCCATGATCAAGAAATTAAGAAAAGTATTTTTCCTCATACATTCGCTCACATTGCACACATGACATACGTCGGTTTCATTCAGTGAATTATGTTAAAAACATTACCATAATGAAAGTGTTATTTCTTTAATGAATGTGTTAACAATATTATCTTAATGAATATTTTATTACCTTAATGAATGTGTTATTACCTTATTCAATGTGTCAGTACCTTAATGAATGTGGTATCAATGTTTCCTTATTGAATGTGTTATTACCTTAATGAATGAGTTATGACCTTAATGAATGTGTTATCAATATAACCTTAATGAATGTGTAATTACCTTATTGAATGTATGAACTCCTTCAAATAATCTCGTATTCATTGACCATGAGGAGGAGAGTCGTCAATGTCGTGACCTGCACGACTGCAGACCTTCAGAGCCAATTACATTATTTAAGAGCGTCTTCGTGCTCGGGTCCTGCAGACTGGTGAATATATTCGGTGCCTTCTGAATAAAGTTGTGGTTATAGATCTGCATTTCAATTGACACGATGTCCTCACTTGTTTTACATATGAAAGTTAATGCATGGTAAAGTAACAGGTGAATACAAATATATTTCTAAATCATAAGTCTATTATTTATTGAACAGCTGAAGGCCTGACGCCATTGATGGAATTTTGGCATGGATTAACTGTCTAGGTTAAACAGATAAACTAGACTGCCTGATAAAAACATCAAAGGATTTTCAATTCAATGTTATATTGATAATTGACATAAATTTGTAAAACAAGGCAGCAGAAGTGCAGAGATTTTTTTTTTATGAAACAGAAATGTTTTGCATTAAGGCTTGCAGAGCTCCCATGAATCAGTTTATATTACGGCCGATATCCTTTTTTCCGATTATAAAACGCAACATGCTGGGGGAGGTAAGGTACCTAGCTGTTATAAAAGTGGTTCAAGTAATGCAACTTTAGTGATTAGGTCTGCTGAATTATGTGAGCATTCAAACGTCCTGCAGCACGTTGGTAGCTATAGCGAGGTTACTATCCGCAAGCAGGATTATATAGAAATGTCGAACTTTGGAAACAGATTAAGAAAAAGGCGACTAATGATCATTTTCCAAATGATTTCCTCCCAAAATATTAATGAAAAAAATTGTACAGAAATGCGTTGTCAGTGGAAATCTTTTCAAAATATCCAATAACTATTTGAACTGAATCTCGCATATTTCTTATGTTGACACAGATGATACGCGCTTCATCATTGTTTCTAATTAAAGAAAAAATGTGCGTCATTCCATTTATATTTGTGTATCAGAATTCATTGCCACTAATAGAAGAATCAATGGATGCTATTCCAGTTTGATCTGTGTATCAGAAATGATTGCTACTGAGTAGGTATTTATTTAACGTTTCACTGCAACAAATTTCATTACCTAACTGAAGTTGAACAAATAAGTCAACATTACTATGCAACAACGAAGTTGAAGCAGGGCTTGACAGGTAATATTCTAGGTTTACTTTTTTTATTCATAAACAATTGTTTTTTAAACCTGATAGCAATTTTTTTCCGTTCACCAATTGCTGACGTATAATACCTTCACAGAGCAGCAGTTGGATTTTTTCTGATCTTTCTACCATCTCCACATGTTTGCTCAAGTGACATGCTTGGTGGATGATCAAATAGTAGATGCGTACTAGAGAAGAATTGAAGGTGAAATAAAGAATGAACTCGAACATTTTTTAAATTATATGAAAGATGTCGTTCGGAACATAGAATGCTCAATTGGATTCAATCTTACTCGGAGACGAAGTGACTGGTCTTGAATCATCTCAGATCGATTCTTGCTCAACCGTCGCTCAACCCTCAGGTAATAAAGTATAATCTTACTCGGAGACGAAGTGACTGGTCTTGAATCATCTCAGATCGATTCTTGCTCAACCGTCGCTCAACCCTCAGGTAATAAAGTATAATCTTACTCGGAGACGAAGTGACTGGTCTTGAATCATCTCAGATCGATTCTTGCTCAACCGTCGCTCAACCCTCAGGT
>SDVV010034026.1:0-11225 GCA_016164225.1 Gammarus roeselii
AGGGATACTACATGTAATGGGGCTAAATAATATATAGGAAAAATCATCGAAGATTTTATCCAAGATGAAAAGTTAACGCGGGCAGCTGAGCAACTGAAATTATTTCAAACTAGCTTTAGCTTCTTGAGAAAATCTTAGGTATTATATGAAAAACATGCACAGATGAGATCAACACAAGATATACAGATACAGATACAGACGCATCCCCAGAAGGAAGGGGGCTCTTAGCGTGCAAGCTGCCCTCCACACTCCTCCCAGGCACGTAATTTCACTCGTACATTTTCATAGCCCTCTAGAGTCAATACGGCCAGGACCCCCCAACACACACTTCGAGTCAAGAATACGGTCCGAAATCAGTGTCAGCAGCAGGACCCGACCTCTACCACTGGTTTATCGCTGCTGCGTGATAACTCAACGAGAGGTTGAGTTATCACGTCGTGGACGCAAAAGCGAGTACGACTACGTTAAAACTCACCATTCACAGTCATTCTCCACATAGGCCTATCCATTACTCGCTAGTTCAAAACCTTCACACTCATTTCTCTCTTTCCGAGAGCCTGTTTCACGCCATGCATTCACTAACATTTTGGTCTTCTTCTGGGCTAACACCCTTTCAACTCCACGTTGATCACCTTTTCAACAATCTTCCATCATCCATCAATGTAACAGCCAGGGAGACATAACGCAACCTTGTCTCAGTCTCATTTTCAATGACAATCCAGCGGTATGAGGGGACACAATATTCAATAAGATAGTGTACTCCGCAAAAATCTCTGACACCACCTATAGAACTCACGTCAAACCCGCCGAAATATAGATAAATCACCGGTGGTATACTTTGGCTCACTTTACACCACCATTTCTAAACCTACATATAACGCATCGATGTATTAACAGACACCCATTCACTTCAAAGCTACTGCACGGGCTGATCATGGAGCAAACACGAGCACACAGTGACTCATCGGAGGTGGACGTGGAGGACTTAGAGTGGCTCAGGGGTGGAGGGATTCCACTGTCGATGATGAGGTACGAGCACCACACGGCCCTCCGGTCACACCAACACAGAATAGGGAACGCCCTTTCCGATCTGAGCCTGCGAAGCCTACTGGCCCGATACAATCGAGCTCGTATAGTGTCATGCCCTACTATTGCACCCGACATGCTCAATCATAATATCACGCCAGTTGGCAATCAACGGGAGAGAGATGAAGACAGCATCAGTTTTCTCTGGGTTATAGGACTAATATAGGATGCATAGATGTTTCTGTGCTCCCAAAACGATCATGATAGACGGTATGAGGCCCTGTAGTGTTCATGCGAAGAATCCCACTGATTTTACTGCAAAGTTAACGGCCACTCCACGAGACACAAAGATTGGCCCCAAACTAATAAATAAAGAGTAATTCTTCAATTCCAGATAGACCACAATTTCGGGCGACGAGAGGCTATAGTCTCGATGCACACCTCCGAAGCTGACCCACTCACCCAGGAGCACAGATTAGCCTCTATCATTACTAACTTCCTCATAACTCTCATGATAGCAGTGCAAGCAAATCTACTCCCTCAACAAATTCATTCGTTTTGATGAACTCTCTCTCCCAATACTAGGAAATAAGAGGAAAACCGTTTTTCGACTGAGACTGAAGTAGACCTGACCCACGTCGAAAACTCGAACGATGTAACGCTGTACAAAAATTACCCACGTAGTTGAGTTGCATCCGTTGATCAGCGCTACCAAACGAATTACATACACTTCCTGGTACACCCCAACAAATGACCTGAGTGCTTTCGCATCAGGTCTAGCAAAGGGTTACGGAGTTACTGAAGTTTCTCTAGCAAAATGGATCAAATCACATAACTGTCGTTCCACCACCGCACACCAGATTATCTTCCCAAGGCCTGACGAACCAGAATTCATAGTAAACCCGAGTGAACAAAGAAAATAAAAACTGACCCAGTCACGACATGGTCTGCATAGTAAAAAAAAACCTTGAATACGGTCACATCATCAAATTCTACAAGACGTTCACACATACACGTTGTAAGAAGTGCATGACGAGCACGACAGAAATGATTCCAAAGCTTTCCAGCCTACGTGCTACCAATGCTCATGCCACCGTAGGCAGGCGCCCGCGACTGTCAGAAGCACATGGGACAAAAATAAATGACTGTCATAGAAAACACCCTCAGAGTCACCCTGAAACAAGCCATTCAAATCTGGCACGACGAAAACCCAACTCGCCTTGATTGTGACGATCAGTTGAATCTACAGGTAAACCCAACTCCTCAGACGATACCCATACGTTATCAACACAACCTGATAACACTACCTCAACACCCCTCTCAAGCAGTAACTCTATTGCCCCCAGCCTAGCGACCGCCCTCGTAATCGAGGTGAATGTGGTCCTAGCAATGAACCCACCGGTACCCAGGAGGACATCGTGATGGATGCTGCCCCATCAGTCGACCACGCAGTGAGGCCAACTAACATATAAATGGAAAGGTGAAGGGGATGAGGTGAAGACGTCTTCGATGCCCACCCACCACAATCAAAGCAAAAAGACCAGAAACAGCCTACGATGTAGAATGACTTCTATCTGTCGTATCCGAGGCCTCACCCAGCAAAAACCAAAGCAAGGGACTCAACCATTGGTTCGCATGCTCGACATCAGAACATCTCACCCGCGAGAACCATCATCGCCTGCGTGAGGACACGTTGAAAATCTTCAACGAAGAACTCATAAATGAAACCGTTAAACAACCATGCACTTCAGTCGACCCATGTAACCCACAGGCTACACAACCAACCATACAGTTTGAAAAAAACTTCCACATAAGAAAATAGCGTTCGCTCAAGAAGTAGACACAAAGAGCGGATACCCTAGTCCTAGTAGCAGGCTACGTCCTAAGAAAAAGGACGGTTCCGCGAACGCAGTCACAGTGTAACACGTCTTCAGGGTAGCCGAGTCACAGTGTAATATCTTTAACAACGTATTCCAATCATAGAGCAACAACTACGCAGTCATGTGTATCACTTACACAACGTACGTCACAGTGTAACACCTCATGAGCGTAGCCCAGTCACATTGTAGCACCTCATGAGCGTAGCCTAGTCACAGTGTAGCACCTCATGAGCGTAGCCCAGTCACAGTGTAGCACCTCATGAGCGTAGCCCAGTCACAGTGTAGCACCTATTCAACTTAGCCCAATTGCAATGTAACACCGTGTGTAACGCTCGGCCCATGCTGGTGTAAAACTAACTGGTTTGGTTACTTTTTATGAACAATTTAGACGAGCGTGATAAATTGTGCTTTCAGCTTATAGTACCCGTTAATCTTCTCTAAGCCCCTTTACGATCACAGTAAAGTTTCTAATAATGCTCTGCATGAGGAGTTTTTCCCATTTTGTCTTTGAGCCATGTTTGGTGCATTGGACTACATTTAGATAGAGCATTTGCGGGGATAACCAAATAGTTTGAAGGTCGAACTATTTGCATTTGATTTTTTTTTTGATTTGTGAGAGTCGTAATCCAAAGTGTTAGAACATTTTCGTTGATTCGAAAAGTTGTATACTACAAAATAGTACCTCAAAATTATTTTGAATCTGTTGAATCACAGTACCTGCAACATGGCACAGTACCTACTACATAACACAGTACCTACAACATGACACCGTGCCTAAAACATAACACAGTACCCACAACATAACACAGTACCTACTACATAACACAGTACCTACAACATGACACCGTGCCAAAAACATAACACAGTACCCACAACATAGCACAGTACCTACAACATGACGCAGTACCTACAGCATGACACCGTGCCTAAAACATAACACAGTACCCACAACATAACACAGTACCTACAACATGACGCAGTACCTACAACATGACACCGTGCCTAAAACATAACACAGTACCCACAACATAACACAGTACCTACAACATGACGCAGTACCTACAACATGGTAGAGTACCTAAAACATAACACTGTACCTAAGACATGATTATGATGATTTTACAACAAAATGAGGACAACAAAGTACGCATTTGTTGTTCTGTTGCTACGAGGTGAATTTGGGTCAATTTGCATTGAGGGGCGTAGACATTCTGGTCCTCTTGCCAGTGTGTTTCACCTGATGATGACTAGTTTACGCAATTAAAAAGTAGTTTTGAAAGATCATTTTTTGAAGTATCGCAATGAGGAGAAACTTAGGAAAAATCAAAAAAAAATCCAAACAAATCCGCAAATAAATTATTGGATTTATAGTTTGTCGTCTTTGAAAATAAAGAATTCATAGTTTGTCGCCTTTAAAGTCCCACAATTCATAGTTTGTCGCTTTTAAAGTTAAAAAACTCATAGTTTGTGGCCTTTAAAGTTACATTATTCTTAGTTTGTTGTCTTTAAAATTACAGAATTCATGTTTTGTCGCCTTTAAAATTACATAATTCGTAGTGTGTTGCATTTAAATTACAGAGTTCACAGTTTGTCGCCATTAAAATTGCATAATTTATAGTTTGTCGCGTTTAAAGTTGAAGAATTCATAGTTTGTTGCCTTTAAAATTACAGAATTCATAGTAGGTCGCCTTTAAAATTACATATTCCATTGCTTGTTGCCTTTAAAATTAAAGTATTTATAGTTTGTTGCCTTTAAAATTACATAACTCATAGTTTGTCGCATTTAAAGTTAAAGAATTCATAAATAGTCGCCTTTAAAATTACATAATTCATAGTTTGTCACCTTTAATATTCGAGAATTCATAGTTTGTCGCCTTTAAAATTAAATAATTTATAGTTTATCACCTTTAAAGTTACATAATTCCTAGTTTGTTGCCTTAAAAGTTAAAGAATTTATAGTTTGTCGCCTTGAAAGTTGCATACTTCATATGTTGTCGCCTTTAAAGGTAAAGAATTCATAGTTTGTCGCATTTAAATTTACATTATTCGTGATTTGTTGCCTTTACAATTACAAAATTCATAGTTTTTCGTCCATAAAGCTACATAGTTCATAGTTTGTCGCCTTTAAAATTAAAGAATTCAAAGTTAGTTGCCCTTATTATTAAAGAATTTATAGTTTGTCGCTTTTAAAGTTACATAATTCATAGTTTGTCGCATATGAGTTTGAGAATTCATAGTTTGTCGCCTATAAAGTTACATAATTCATAGTTTGGTGCCTTTAAAGTTAAAGAATTCATAGTTTATCGCCTTTAAAATTAAATATCTTATAGTTTATTGCCTCTAAAGTGTCATAATTTATAGTTTGTCGGCTTTAGAGTTAAACAATTAAGATTTTTTTGCCTTTAAAGTTTCATAATTCACAGTTGGTCGCCCTTACAAAGTTTAAGCATTTAGAGTTTATCACTTTCAGAGTCAAAGAATTTATAGTTTGTCGCCTTTAGAGATAAAGAATTCATAGTTTGTAGCAATTACAGATCAAAAATTCATAGTTTGTCGCATTTGATAACATTATTCATAGATTATTGCGTTTAAAATTACAGAATTCATAGTTTGTCGCCTTTAAAGTTACATAATTAAAAGTTTGTCGCTTTTAAAGTTGAAAAATTCATAGCTTGTCACCTTTGAAGGTAAATAATTTATAATTTGTCGTGTTTAAAGTTGCAAAATTCAGAGTTTGTCGCCTTTAAATATACATATTTCATAGTATGTCGCCTTTAAAGCTGTATAAATCATAGTTTGTCGCCTTTAAAGTTGAAGAATTAATTGTTTGTTGCCCTCAAAGTTACATGATTCAGAGTTTGTCGCCTTTAAAATTACAGTATTTATAGTTTGCCGAATTTAAAGTTAAGGTATTCAGAGTTTGTCGCCTTTAAAGTTGAAGAATTCATAATTTGTCACTGTTAAAGTTACATAATTCATATTTTGTTACCTTGACATTTACAGAATTCATAGTTTGTGGCCTTTAAAATTGCAGAATTC
Organism: Gammarus roeselii; assembly: GCA_016164225.1. Taxonomy (NCBI): domain Eukaryota; kingdom Metazoa; phylum Arthropoda; class Malacostraca; order Amphipoda; family Gammaridae; genus Gammarus; species Gammarus roeselii. The sequence continues at coordinate 5,946 of SDVV010034026.1, forward strand.
TTAGTTTGTCGCCTCTAAAATTACATAGTTCATAGTTTGTTGTCTCTAAATTAAAAAAAGAACTAATAGTTAGTCGCCTTTAAAGGTGGAGAATTCATAGTTTGTCACCTGTAAAGTTACATAATTCAAAATTAGTCGCATTTAAAGTTCAAGAATTCGTAGTTGGTCGCCTTCAAAGTTACATAATTCATAGTTTGTCGCCTTTGAAATTAAAAAAATCTTAGTTTATCGCCTTCAAAGTAACATCTATCATACTTTTTTTTTGCCCAAAAAGGTAAAGAATTCATTGTTTGTCGCCTTTTAAAATACATATTTCATAGTTTGTCGTGCTTGGAGTAGAAGAATTCATAGTTTGTAGCATTTAAAATTACATTATTCATAGTTCGTTGCCTTTAAAGTTAAATAGTTCATAGTTCATCGCCTTTGAAGTTAAAGAATTCATAGTTGGTCGCATTTAAAGTTTGAGAATTCATATAGTTTGTTGCTTATAACGTAACTTAATTCAAAATTTGTCGCCTTTAAATGAAAAGAATTCATAGTTTGTCGCCTTAGAAGTGAAAGAATTCATAGTTTGTCACCTTCAAAATTACATAATTCATAGTTTGTCGTCATTAAACTTACAGAATTCATAGTTGGCCGCCGTAAATTTAAAGCATTTAGAGTTTGTCGCCTTCAAAGTTGAAGAATTTACAGTTTGTCGCCTTTAAAGTTGAAGAATTCATGGTTTGTCGCCTCCAAAGTTACATAGTTCATAGTTTGTCACCTTTGAAGTTAAAGAATTCAAAATTTGTCGCATTTAAAGTTACAATATTCCTAGTTTGTTGATTTAAGAATACAGAATTCATAGTTTGTCGCCTCTAAAGTTACATAATATATAATTTGTCGGCCTTTAAAGTTAAAGAATTCCTAGTTTGTCGCCTTTAAAAATAAAGCATTAAAAGTTTGTTGCCTTTAAAGTTGAAGAATTCATAGTTTGTTGCCTTTGAAGTTAAATAATTTATAGTTTGTCGCCTTTAAAGTTACATAATTCCTAGTTTGACGTCTTTAAAATTAAAAAAAATCATAGGTTGTCGTCTTTTAAGTTATATTATTCAAAGTTTGTCGTCTTTAAAATAACATAATTCGTAGTTTGTCTCCTTTAAAGTTGAAGAATTCATAGTTAGTCGCCTTTAAAGTTTGAGAATTCATAGTTTGTCCCCTCTTAAGTTACATAATTCATAGTTTGTCGCATTTGAAGGTAGAGAATTAATAGTTTGTATCCGTTAAAGTTACATAATTCAGAGTTTGTCGCCTTTAAAGTTAATTAATTCATAGTTTGTCGCCTTTAAAATTAAATAATTCATAGTTTATCGCCTTTAAAGTTACATACTTCATAGTTTGTTGCTATAAAAGTTAAAGTATTCATAGTTTGTCGCCTTTATAGCTACATAATTCATAGTTTGTCGTGCTTAAAGTTAAAGAGTTCATAGTTTGTCGCATTTAAAGTTACATTATTAATAGATTGTAGTCATTAAAATTACAGAATTCATGGTTTGTCGCCTCTACAGTTACATAGTTCATAGTTTGTCGCCTTTAAAGGTAACGAATTCATAGTCAGTTGCCTTTACAGTTGAATTATTAGAGTTTGTCGCCCTTAAAGTTACATAATTCATAGTTTGTCGCATTTAAAGTTTAAGAATTCACAGTTTGTCGCTTATAAAGTTTTATAATTCATAGTTTGTCGCTTTTAGAGTTGAAGACATCATAGTTTGTTGCCTTTAAAGTTAAAGAATTCATAGTTTGTTGCCTTTGAAGTTACACAATTCATAGTTTGTCGCCTTTAAACTTACTGAATTCATAGTATGCCGTCTTTAAACTTACTGAATTCGTAGTTTGCCGACGTTAAATTTAAAGCATTTTGAGTTTGTCGCCTTCAAAATTGAAGAATTTATAGTTTGTCAACTTTAAAGTTGAAGAACTCTTAATTTGTCGCCTTTAAAGTTACATAATTCATAATTTGTCGCCTTCCAAGTTGAAGAATTCATTGTTTGGCGCATTTAAAGATACATTATTCATAGTTTGTTGCCTTTAGAAATCTGAATTCATTGTTTGTCGCCTTTATGTTACATAACTCTTAGTTTGTCGTCTTTAAAGTTAAAAAAATCGTAGTTTGTCGCATTTAAAGTTATAGCGTTCAGAGTTTGTCGCTTTTAAAGTTGAAGAATTCCTAATTTGTTGCCTTTAATTTACATAATTCATAGTTTGTTGCCTTCAAAATTACAGAATTCATAGTTTGTTGCCTTTAAAGGTAAAACATCCAGAGTTTGTCGCCTTTAAAGTTAAAGAATTCATAGTTTGTAACCTTTTAAAGTACAGAATTCATAGTTTGTCGCCTTTAAAGTAGACGAATTCATAGTTTGTCGCCTTTAAAATCAAAGACTTCATAGTTTGTTGCTTTTAAAATTGAAGACTTCATAGTTTGTTGCCTTTAAATTTAAGTGATAAACGGTTTGTCGCTTTTAAAGTTAAAGAATTCATATTTTGTCAACTTTGAAGGTAAAAAATAAATGTTTTTTCACCTCTAAAGTTATAGAATAAAATCGTTCAAAGTACCGCGCGGACAATTGAATTGTGCAACGCCTTCTCATAAATTTGGTTGCGTCTTGCGTACATATAGTGTAACAAGCAGATAACACAGATTATAGACAAGGGTACTTTTAATAGTGTAACAAGTGTAACAAGTGTAACAAGCAGATAACACAGATTATAGACAAGGGTACTTTTTATAGTGTAACAAGTGTAACAAGTGTAACAAGCAGATAACACAGATTATAGACAAGGGCACTTTTTATAGTGTAACAAGTATAACAAGTGTAACAAGCAGATAACACAAATTATAGACAAGGGTACTTTTTATAGTGTAACAAGTATAACAAGTGTAACAAGCAGATAACACAGATTATAGACAAGGTTACTTTTTATAGTGTAACAAGTGTAACAAGTGTAACAAGCAGATAACACAGATTATAGACAAGGGTATTTTTTCCCGATTTTTTCCAATATTAGCGAGATGATAGGAATAAAAAGGCATCAAATGTGAATCATATTCTCTTGATTAATTTTGTAGTCGCTATCTCCATCAAATCGATCCTTGCGAACGTGTCACACGGCAAACTACTGCAGTTTCTTTGAACAAAACTGCGAGTTAGTTTATCGAAGTTTGTTTTCATGAACTACCTCCTTTTCGCTACTAGGGGTCGTTGCCATAAGGCACTAATCTAGAATCAATCCTTCACATAACCTCCCCTTCTCATTTCCTTCATCTTACACGGCTTCTTCTTCAGTATCTCATCTTCTCTTTGATCCTGTCCTCCACCAGCTCACAGCATCACTTTGTAGTACTCCGGCCGCTTGCACGCGGAAGACCGCACCTGCAGAACAAGTCTAGGCGGGACCTGTACCGGTACCAACCTACGCACGACAGTCCAACACCTCCGCCCTTTCCTCACGTGGACTATACAGTGTTCGGCCCAATGCTGCATCGAGACGAATGTTGTAACTAGGCTGTCTTATTTTCAGGGGATTGAATCAGACAAAGTAGTTGTAAACAGTAACCAGATACAGCATCGTATCTAACGCTGGCTGTAGTAGAGGAGGGATGATACTCTCGGCCCTGTTGACCCACAAGCCACTACCGGAGAAATGCGTTACTTAAATACGTTTCCAGACTTTTCTGTTCAACTCCACCTAGCAGACTTAGGGATAAGGTATTAGAAAACATGTCTAGTTAATGAAATATGTCGCGCTCTGCTCCCTACAACCGGTCCTGCGAGGCGGGGTTGCCGGGCAGCTGCTTCGGGTTGCCGGGCAGCTGCTTCGGGTTGCCGGGCCAGCTGCCCTGGGTTGCCGAGCCAGCTGCTCAGGGCTGCCGTACTACATATGGTATTGCTGGCGAGGCAGGGTAGGGAGGGGCAGGGGAGGAAGAAGCGTGTTAGGGGGAAGGGATGAGCCCTGTGGATCCACAGAGGCACCTGCTCATCCATAATACATTTTCATTGGACTGCAGCACTCATTTGGCATCCTTTTCTATGACTCTACTTATCTTACAATTAGTCAGAGCAGACAAAAGTTCAGAGACTGGGATGGCGCGTTATAACACTGATGTGGAATGAAGCGCAGAGACTGGGGATGGCGCGTTACAACACTGATGTGTATTGAAGCGCAGAGACTGGTGATGGCGCGATACAAACTGATGTGTAATAAAGCGCAGAGATTGGGGATGGCGCGTTACAACACTGATGTGTAATAAAATGCAGAGACTGGGGATGGCGCGTTACAACACTGATGTGTAATGAAACGCAGAGACTGGGGATGGCGCGTCACAACACTGATGTGTAATGAAGCGCAGAGACTGGGGATGGCGCGTTGCAACACTGATGTGTAATGAAGCGCAGAGAGTGGGATGGCGCGTCACAGCACTGATGTGTAATGAAGCGCAGAGACTGGGATGGCGCGTTGCAACACTGATGTGTAATGAAGCGCAGAGACTGGGATGGCGCGTTGCAACACTGATGTGTAATGAAGCGCAGAGACTGGAGATGGCGCGTTGCAACACTGATGTGTGATGAAGCGCAGAGACTGGGGATGGCGCGTTGTAACACTGATGTGTAATGAAGCGCAGAGACTGGGATGGCGCGTTACAACAATGATGGAGGATTCGACGTTCTGCGTTTAAAAAAACATTGACTTCACCGCGCTGAAGCCCGCTTACTCTGATCTAATCTCGCACGTGGTTGACACCAAGGCTGTAGACGGTCGACAGCGAGACACTTCTGAGCCATTGTGACCAGTCAATGAATTTGACGAGCAGCCTGCTCCCCAATAGCTTTGCTATTGGGGAGAAGCCTGCTCCCCAATAGCTTTGCTGGACAACGGGCTTGTAAGCATTCGTGAAACATTTATAACTAACTGTAAATTACAAAGGACGCATAAATTTGTATCATTACTAACTCGGTATGAAATCCATGGTGTCCAAATGCCCATGTATAATGAAAACAATCTACCCCCTCCTCAGGTCGGGGAGGATCTGGAAGATTTATAGGTAAGTCAATATAAGAGTATTCAAATCCTTCAACGAGGTCACACAAACAGTCTGTTGGTCCTGAAGGCGCTTCCTGATTGGCCAATTGAGCGCTGCAATCCTTTCTTGTGGGGAAATGATCCTCCGTAAAAAAATTATTCGAAATGAAAACTTGATATAACGGACGCCCTACGGTTATCTGATAAGTGCTGTTTTAGTCT
>SDVV010034027.1:0-11225 GCA_016164225.1 Gammarus roeselii
GTAATCTATTCAATACTTTTTCAGCTATGAATTCCATGTGATGAAAAATTCAAAACAGTAAGAGGAGATCAGATGTAAAAAAAAGGAATGGTCATTACAATCATAGAGGACATTGGTCAGCACCTAATGCCTGTGCACAAGGTGTCCTTTTCCGAGAGGTAAAAACACGATTGGTCATGACCCATCATTGCAATGGGTCAAGGTAAGGGCAGGCGTTTTGCGTTTTCCACATTACTATCACGTTGGCCGCCGATACTTCGTATTAAACAAGGCCGTCTCGTCACTTTTTCCTTCAACTGTTTTGTTATTGCTGCCCCGAGATGACGCAAGGAGTCACGACTGCTCACATCCCAGGATTCGAGAACTGAAATTGGAACCAGCAGCATTTTTTTCGTGTGAAGCCGCTGGTAAGTAAACTCTACTGTAGATACTCAAAAGAAATGAGACCATGGTACGATTGACAACACACCGCGAGATTTATTGCTTCCAGTTTGATGTTTACCAAAAAGGCGCCTTTGATTTGGCTCTTTCTGTTTGATTAGAGTTCATCCAATTCTGTTACACTGCATCGCACCAACAAGACGCACGTAGGGATGACCTCATGAGAACAAGAATTAAAGTTACGGCCAAAATTGGACTCGATGTCTTATAGGAGAGGATTGGTGGGGATTGTTCACTTCCCCCGGGAATATGCCACGTATATGTTGTGGCTCCACTGCCGTGAAAGTGGGTGTGTGCAACAGAATTCTTCAATAGAGGCCCATCACTTTCTCTAGTATATTAATCCGTCTGAAATTGCTCACACGAATATTAGCCACATGATCACCCCAATTCAGGCAAGGTTCGTTGGAAGTTAAACACAAGACTTTAAAATCAGGTACGAAGTATACTGAATTCCCATCAATAGCCAAATGGAGGAATTTCCCAAGTTCCTTGGAGAATACTAAGCCACCGTTTTCGAAAATTATTGCATAACCCAAAAAGTGTCACATATATGCTTCTTTATAATTATTTAATGATTTATTTCCATCGCCTAGCAATGGGGTTCCAATACTCAGGGGATACACATTAAATTTAATTTTCAGATGCATTATTTGAATTAGCGAACAAGATATTAAAACAAATCCGTGACAGCTCATCTCCTGTCGGCGGTCGGTTCGTACTTTATGAGGTAAAGTATAGTTCACATAATATGCTATTGATATAAATGATAATCTTGTGAAGTAATATATTTAAGTAAGAAATTTCTCACTAAAATATATTACCCTATAAGAATATCAATATCATATATTGTGAATTACATTTTACATAATGAAATATGGATGGGATTGATAAATTTCAAAATGAATTCATCTCAGCTCATCTCTAGTAGGGTCGAACTTCATTCAACAAACTATAATTCACAAAAAATCATCATACATATACATACACATATGAATATATTTTTGAATCAAGGGCAGCCTGTATACAAGTGGTCTAACTCAATGGTGCATCAAGACATCAAGTAGAAGTAGTCCAATGGCTTTACAAAAATGACTTCTAAGTACAAAATTAGAATTTCACCTTTCATTAGCGATGCGCTTGCTTTGTCGTCAATGTTAGGATATTGAAAAGAAATGCTGCGTTTGTCCGTAACGTATAAAATTGTTGCTTATAATGAGTTTTCTGATCTGATTCGTCCGCTTTACCTTGGGGGATTACTCAGATTTTTATTCGACTAAATTAAGTTGTGTATCAAATTTATTTCTATGCCCCTATTGGTTTCCGATAGTTGTTATTATTATGAATGGGAGCACCTCGAGGAACACCCACTTCAACATGACTCTCTGAACAGTGTTCTTTATTGTAAATCACTTGAAATGTGCGATTCTCAAGAAAGCATCTGATCCATTGTAGCAGCCTTCCTCTGATATCCTTGAATTCATTTTTTGGAAAAGTACCAAATGATCAACTGTGGGAATTTGGAGCCCACAGACATCCCAGTGCGGCGATGCCTTTGTATCTCCCAGTAGGTTGCTAGGCTGGAAAAATGCTGGCAGGACTTACTTTGCGTGGTATTCATAGACTTGCAATGAGCCCTTGATGCCAATTGGCGTCAAATAACATTAAAATGTGCTGTAAGTATTCGTCCCTCTGAAAATTTGTATGGGAGTCATCCTCGCCAGGGAATGTTCCAGTAAGCCCCTGTTTTAGCCTCTCCCGCTCAAACTTTCCAGACTAACTTCTATAGCAAGTCAACTCAACATTGTTGACCAAATTATTAACAATGTTCCAACCCAAATATTTGTGTAACCACCTCCTGAATCCAGATTGAGATCAACACATTGACACTTAAATTTACTCCCCACTTAAATACAGAATCCCTGGAATGAGATGTCCTGAAGATGTTAGCCATCTCGACTGTTATAATCGGTTTTGTCTTAGATGGCTCGTCAGCTATCTAAGGTAGGACCCATTACTATAGCCGAGGTGACTGACATATCCAGAATTTCTCATTCCAGAGATCCTGCATTTCTGTGAGGAATAAATATAAGTATCAATTTGTCAACTTTTGTTGCAGCTTCGCCTGCTATCTTCAAGTGCTTCTTATTTGCCAGCCAGATTTGGTCGAGGGTAGACGGACACCATTGCTGGTTAAGAATAGACCTTCCCTTGCTGACTGCTCACCATCAGCTCCTGAACCATCGGAAGACCTTTGATGCTTCTGAGCAACGCTTTTCTTCCTTTCCTGGCTCAAAGACAAGGCGAACTGGCCTTGGGAGCTGGAGGGCGATCGCCCTACTGAGCCCCCTGGGAAAGGTCCCCTTATGGGTCGGGCCTGGGCCCAGACGAGGGCCCTGCTCGTGATGATTTTTATCACTTTGGATTGAAGTTTGGACTTGGCAACTTTGATGAGACATTTCCATTAACAAAATGAAACGATATTGGGGAAATCATGACTTTCACTGTTTCTGCTTTCACTGATTTCGTAGCCGAAATCCAAGGCCACCATTTGAATCCGCAACAAAAAAATAGTCTTGAGATCTTACCATTCAAGATTTGACTTCAAAAATTATGCACTTTAACACTTAGTCATGTTTTCCTTGTTCTTCATGATCGTTTCAGATCGTTCTGGTATGCTGGCACTGAGTTTCTTGAGATACGCTGGTTGCATCTTCGAGCACAACACATTCCTGATCACTCCCTTCAAATTGTCAAGAGACGGCGGATTTGTTTCAGTCACTATATTTTTCAGAACGTGCCAGCAATTTTCAATGCCATTGAAGTCGGGGCTATTCCAAGGCCACTGCATCGCATCATTATAATTTTCTGTTTGTTATTTCGTCACCTAGTGTGCCTTGTGACATGGTGCGCTGTTGTGTATGAAGTAGATGGATCGGTGGATTTAAATACAGTGCATCAAATGGTCATTAAAAACTTTGAGGTAGCGGGTGGCATTCATTGTTACGTTTTTTGGATAGAAATCCAGACCACACCTGCCAGAAGAAACATTAGAACAGTCCCAACCATGACAGAAGTAGGGTGCTTCACCGTAGGGATGGTGTACGTAGGGTCATATCGGCTTGCCGTTGAGATACGTTTGACCTTCCCATGCATGTACTAAAAGATTGGAAAGTGCTTTTTACAGACCGCATGATTTTAGACCATCATTGGAATGTCAAATTTTTGTATATCTCAGCAAAAGATAACATAGCTTTGCGCGGGCAATCATTTACCAGAAGCTTACGAGCGGAATTTCTGCTGGGGGGTTTGAGGTCCATTGAAGTCGATTTTGAACAGTGCGAATAAACAGGTTTTTAGCACTTCTGTGTGATTTAGTTGCAGCTGGGAGGCAGATAAAACAAAATTCATTATTACTTCACAGTTCAAAAGCTTGTCCGTGCCTTTAGCAGTCTTCCGAGCAAGCCCAGGAAGACTTATGTCAGTGAGAACGACGTTCGGCGGGAAACCTTTGGCTACAGTCAGCCCTGAACGGTGACAAATTTCCTTACTTCGGGGTCTGTGTGTCTGGTGGAGTCATAACAGACACTCTAACCACTGGCTATGGAAGCCCACTAATTCACAGTACAGCATGTTATTCTGTTTGCACTAACACATGAACCAGTATTAAACACTGCCAGACAACTTATCTGGCTGTGTGTTGTAACCATATCAAATTTAGGATAGTCCACATGTATACGAATATTACATATGCAGGTCTCAAGGCTATTTGCAGTGACTGTAGTAAGCTTCTCGCACGGTCGTTTGGAAATTTGATTTGTGACCGAACACTTTAAAAGACTTTAAAATACATTCGAGTTTTTTTAAAGGAAAAATCCAACGGTTACCTTGTTTTTTTTTGTGTGCAATCAAATCTCAGCCCAGGGTTTTTATAGTCCACGAATGTCTGCTCGACAACATTACGATTATAAGGTCCCGATAAATATTCCAAAATTCCCTCTCCTGGTCCCCAAGTAGCCATGATTATATGCGCATGATTTTCATACGATAGACAATTTCATTATTTTTGTTATCTTAATTTATGTTTTATATCTTAGTTTTCTTTTCATTAAGTTGGATATCCGGACACAACAAAAACTTTGTTTTTCAACATCAACGAAAAAACGGGACAACTCTATCAAGACCACAAAGAATTTGTCACCTGGCACATAGGAATTAGTCTGGCAAGGTGATTCCTGCACCTGAGTATAAGTCAAACAGATACATATCAGTTTGGCATCCAACAGAAAAACATTCCTAGGGCATGGCTATTAGTCATCCCTTTCCAGGGCCGTCCTAGTTGCAACATGTGCATTTCTCTCAAGTATGGAGTCAATTACCGTCTCGGTCAAGATCTGCTTAGAGGTCTCTTTTACATGTTTGCGAACATCAAAACCAATTATGTGATGCTCAGTTCCGACTTGTTCAACACGAAAGGGTAATTCCATTAAGGAACAACCGTCATATTTTTCTGCATGGGTGCCATCACAATAACTGCAGTTAACCAGGGCACGGGAACAGTCCCATTCCTAATTAGGGCGCAACCTTGAACTGTTGATAGCCAGTATGACAGATGTGGGTAGGGTAGCGTTACTGAAAACAAGTTTTAGTGCCGTTGCTAGTGTTATTGTATCCCCAGATCCCATCACCAGCTGCATTGTTCTAACCTACTTCTGGTCAAGTCACTCCGTCAGGTAGGACAGGACATCATTCATTTCGATATCCCCAACCAATGGGATCAATAACCCTGCTTGCAGAAGTATGAGTAGGAGTATGAATTCAACTTAAGTTAAATCCTCAAACTTTTTGATTAGCTTATAGCTTTTACAATATTGGATAAATCTTCCACCTAGAATGTTATTTGAGTTTCATTTTAAACGGAATAGGATGTTCAGAACAGCTATTGTTCTATAGATTATTTTCTTAAGAACCGAGGATAGTCTCAAAGAGCTGCTAAGAAAGTTCCTTTTCTCATCTAGTGGTCTAGACAATGTCAACCCGGTGGATTCGGCCTATTCTCTATAGCGTATCCACAGGCGAAATCCATGACAAAAGGCCACAGTCTCAACGATAGGAAAACCAAAAGCTGTAAATAACTGGATGACCTAACTCTATTAGCTTTCTCCTTGCTAGAGCTCTTGCGCTTTATTCTTTGCACAGCTCAGTTATGATTCAGTTGATTAATCACCTGTTCTCGTCCATCAGATATCACCCATCCACCGTCGTCCATGCCAGATTCCAGTACAATATTTTAGTCATCTGGTGGTTTGGCCTCCATTGTCTAAAATACAATACCGCTTAAGTCTACAGATAAAAACCGCTGTACGAAGGTCATCATGACAGGGATTAATTAATTTGATGCTCTGGATACACCGTCAGGTGGCAACGAAAAAACCGAGGCATCAAAAGTTGCAAGAGCACACACACGTCCGACTTTGTTGAGTTCGAAAGCCGGAGTGGTTTCAATCGGCGCCATACTTCACACATAGTTCCCACTTTCTGTTGAACTTAACGAACTAAACACCGATGTATTTTACTTACTTAAGCACAGACACATGCTAAGTCAATTCTCTACTCCCATCGAATATAAATGAAATCCCAACATCATAATTATTACGGTCACCAATGGCAGCGCCGATAGTCATCATCTTCACAATGTAATGTCAAGATGACAAGGGATCAAAACAAGTTGATAGGCTTCGAGTTGCGTTCCTAAAACTGGGAACAAAGAGCAAAGCACTCCGTGATGTGCATTGCAACTAAATAAACAACTCTAGCACTAGTGGCTTTTCGTTGCGTACCGCAGTGCTCTGTATGTATCGTCTCTTTTGCATTGTCTCTGTGCATAAAGTTGTTTCTCATCTTAAGTTTTGTCTTGAAATGACCTTAAAGGATTCGCAAATTCTTGAAATTTTGAAGAAAGTCACGATATTGTAATATTCACTACTTTTTATGTCCTGTAAAATCCTGGATGCGCTGGCACTGAACTGAGTTGAAGATTAGTTGGAAGAGCAATTTATTGTTTACTTCTTATTTGATTTTGGAATCCATGGTTGGGATAGGGGTTTATTAACAGTATCTTGTGGACTAAAGACATTAATTACAATCTGTCTCTGGATTGGGATGCAGCAAATTGAAAAAACATGTATCTAGCTATGACATGGATATACATAGGGATTTTATTTGAGAAAAAAAAATCATCCTATTTATGTATGCTTGCAGACATTTTTAGAAAAAACATGGACTTGTAAAAAATATTCAACAAACTTTCATTTTACATGAGCTTCAACCCAGTTCTTCCAGTGTTTTTATGTTTTTGAAATTGTGGAATCAAGTTAGGGAACATACATTTTATATTGAACATTTTTTTTAGATTGAACTCAGGAGATTCTCTTATAATATGCCAAAGGAATGTGTTTGGCTCACTTTGAATGTATTAGAGAACTTATAAAAATTGCAGGATGTTGTGTATACCTATTTAAGCTTGCATTGTAATTGCCCACATATTTATATGCTCACTTTGTTTTCATCATGTGGTACAAAGTTGAATCTTTTAGTTTGTAACTAGGTTTTATTTTGTTGTGTAGACCTTCATTTGTTCTTGCCAACTCAGTAAAGCTTATTATTTTTAATATCTTGATATAACACTAGAACGCTGCAGATTGGTACATACCTACCTAAAACTAAAAAAAACTGGCTTCAAGTTCCAAATCTCTCATTTATTTATGCATTATCATATGATTCATAATTAGGAGTAGTAAAATAAGGGTTATGAGGTATATTGATTACATTTATTAGTTCATTTCAAACTTGATACAATAAAATTTGACAAAATACAAATGAACCCAAGAGATGAAAACTCCTTCAATTAATTATTAAGTAGGTACCAAATCTCACATATTGAATTATGATAATAAATGTATAGCTACAATAATACTGCTACTAAATGTAATCAAATATTTGGAATTGTCAGACAAATACCTAATGTGTCCCTTTACTGTTGCAAATTTTACAAATACCTTGTTTGATCAAATTTCCTGTGCATTTTACACAAACAATTTTCTTTCACCGATGACAAGTGTCCGTTGCCATGATTCCCAAACACTTTGATACCTGACACTTTCATCCTTTCTTTGTTGGTGGACTGCTGCTTTCTGTTGTTGCCCCATTGGCACTGCTTTTTGGAAGTGACACAGATGATGAAGCTTCAGATATTTGAGAGGTCATATGAGGTTGCCTTGGCTCCTCTGCCAGCTTCAATAGAAAGAGTCTCCGTTACTTATTTTTACCCCTGTAACTTTGCTATAGAGTACTCTAGCATTGATAGCTGCCAGGTTGAGAAAGTTCTAAAACACCTGCACCGGCCACTGTCTAACCTCCGACTTAGTTTAATACAGTCATGCCCTTTGGTCTAATATGTCGACACCATACTTGGTAGTGTTGTCTTAACTAATCGTTTTGAAAAGCTTCTCTCCAGACTCCATCCAAGGTGTAAACATCTTGATGTATTAAACTTAGTGAAATAACATTTTTGGATGGTTTGCCTTGAAAGACAGTTAGTGTGCAAGTGTCATGCTTGAGTATATTAGAAGTGTATCTTCAATGATGTGCACTTTTTACTCAAATTGTAATTTCCCATCTGACTTGATTTATAGTAGCGTCGACTGGGGTGACTCCCCGAATTTTGCGCATACTTTGAAATAACTCAAAAAGTACGCAGCTGAGAAACTTCGTATTTACGGTGTGTATAGCTACTATTATGACCATGGAGCACCATAAGTTTCAACATTCTATCGTTAACCAAAAAAAAGGTATTTACAAAAAACAGTGCGGCGAGCTACGACCCCAAATCGGGAGTGACTCCCCGCACCAAACGGGGTGACTCCCCGCAACCCCATATATCAATAATTGAAACTCAAATTGAAAGTTTGAGAGTACCAATAGATAGAGCGTACCTATATTAGTATATGTATCAGTTGCTTAAAATAAAATTTAACGGCAAATGTTACGTCTGTGTCAGGTGTTTCTGATGCACGTCTTTTGCTGCCGTCATACCAGACTGTCGAAGGATTTTTTTCCCAATTTTGACGCGGGAAACAATGTTCTTCTTTAATAATTGCAATCTAATTTCACTGGAAGTCATTTCTCCACATCCTAAACTAATTATGACCCTAAAGTATCAGTAAATGAGCAAATATTACGAAAAAACGGTCTTTTTAATATTACGATAAAACATGTAAAAAATGTATTTTGTCAATTCTATAGCAAACTTATTGCATTAACAGGAATACAAGTCATGCTAGGTAAGGGATTGTTGTCTCAATATAAAAATGTGATGAAAAATTTTGTTCCTGAGCATTAAACATAAGTTAACACTTAGGCCTAGACATGTCACCATGTGTTGAAAAAATCGGGTCATTATAAAATTAGTTACGCATATTGAAATTAGCTGTGGTGTCATTAATGTGTGTCATTTACTTCCAAATGTCATCATATGTGTGTAGAATTGCACGTGATTGCTTTTCATTGAATAAAAACAAAAATATTTAATGACAAAACAGGTGCGGGGAGTCACCCCCGATTTTTTTTTTCACCTGGGGTGACTCCCCGCAGTTGTATATTTGTATATATCTACAAAAATTCACATACTTTCCCAAAATTCTTATTACGCAACGAATTACACCATATTCTGAGTATCACCACCAAATTTGGCTCTAATCCAATGAAAACTCTAGCCACAGCATCAAAGTTTCCGGAACGTCAATTTTTCCAAACCAAAATTTTTGGGGACCTGCAAAACACACCTTCACTTTGGCGATTTTTCATCAATTCTGTGCACGTATCGAATTTCTATAAGTAGCTGATACTTACTAACAAAGACCTGCTCTTTCAAGCCCCGTAGTCAAACGGTGACATTTCCGACGTCTTGGTGCCCAAAAGGGGGGTGCGATTAGTCACCCAGCGTTTCCGACTGCGGGGAGTCACCCTGGTCTATGCTACCTAAAATCGTTTTGTTATTGACTTTCAATTCTTCTGCCAGTTTCAAAGATAGCAAAAAATGGCAGTGGTTAGATTTCTTCCTTTTCCCAGAAACAGCAAAACAAGGCAGTAGAGGACCACATTTTCAGATAGTCTCTTTGGCGGGACAAGTATCATCTTTAACCTAGCCAGGAAAATCTGTTCAGCAGATATTTGGTAGAAGAATTGGCTGTGAGCAAAAATTTTATCCCAAATTAACAGGTTTGTTGGCATAGTCTCACCAAAAAAAGAAGGGCTGTATGAAGTAGACCATAAACTATCAGCTGATTGCCCTCTTCCTAATAATGCCCTTGCATAAAAAATAGAAAGGAATGCCTCCAACTTGAGCAAAGGCAATAATGACCTTGCATAAAGAATGGAAAGGAATGCCCACGAGCCTTGGTTTCAGAGCATTTCTGTATATGATGCAGCATAACTTTATCTAATAGCAAATAAAATGCAGTTTTTACAGAACCTACTACTATTTATCTTATAGCGTAAGGTGTAGGACCAGAAGCCTTGGGAAGAAGGTTGCACCCAGGCATTCTTCCTGTGAAACTCTGATTCTGGCTAACAACCGTCCACTCTGTACAAGCTAATTTTCCCGTACATTGGTACTTCCGACTCGGGATGTGATTGCACTGCGCTCACCTCTTCTAGCAGAGTGATGAGCGTTTGTGTGAAAGAAAGCTAAAGCAGACCTGTTGCTGTGACGAGTGGTGTGCCAGTGGGTTCTGTCCTTGGGCTGCTGCTGTTCCTGATCTAAATTAATCACATCACTAGTGGTCATACATGCAAGTTCAAAGCATTTGCTGATGACTACAAGTTGTACTTCAGATATTCGAGCAAAGACTTGGAGTCTGCCGTTTGAGGTGTCCAGTCACTGCAAAGGGGGTTGGATACAATTGATTCAAATGCCCGGTCCTGGAGGTCGTATTGATTTTGTGCACTTCTATAGAGGTCATATTGATTTTGATGTTCCAGCCAACCAGTACGTCCTGCAGGGCAGAGCATTGAAGTTTGTCCCTGCACACAGAGACTTAGGTGTCAGTGTAGATACCAGTTTCCAATTCCATCATCACATTTGTGTGGTGGCTGCAGGCTGCTGGAGTCTGTCCAGAGGAGATGGACTAAAAACATTGATGGACTTTCTGGCATGGACTATGGTGATTGTTTGAGGAGCCTGAATTTGTTTTTGCTCAGGGTCAGCTTCTTAGGGCAGACCTGTACCTGCAACTATGTTTTCTTTAGCTTTTAGAGTTGGTACTAGAGGTTATGTGCTGAAGCTGGTGTTTCCTCCTTGCTTTTCTTATGTTGCAGTAGGTCCTTCAATGTGAGATGTGTTGGTGTGTGGAATGGCTTGCCTGCTGGTATAGAGCAGTTGACAGATATCACTTGCTGATCTGATGTACAATTTTTTTTTTTGGATTTTGAATAGGCTGATGAAGTGTAATCCAGTTGTAGGGATGTGTGTGTAAGAATGTATGTATTTTTTGTAGTGCATATATATGTGTATGTTTTATTTTGTGACTAACAGAACTGCTGTATGATCAGTTGCTTGAGGGGGCGAGGTGCATCATTTTACTTTGAAGTTTGGACAGGTGAATGTAAATTCTCTCATGAACAAGATGTATTGCTTGGTTGATTTGGTCAGGTCCTGCACCTTGGATGTTGTTGCTGTGAGCGAGACTTGGCTCACAGCTTCGGTTCCTTCATCCTTCATTTCG
>SDVV010034028.1:0-11225 GCA_016164225.1 Gammarus roeselii
TATCACTGGTCTTGCTAGTGATCGCCTCTGCGTCGAGGTATCACTGGTCTCGCTATTGATCGCCTCTGCGCCGAGGTATCACTGGTCTCACTATTGATCGCCTCTGCGCCGAGGTATCACTGGTCTCGCTATTGATCGCCTCTGCGCCGAGGTATCACTGGTCTTGCTAGTGATCGCCTCTGCGCCGAGGTATCACTGGTCTCGCTATTGATCGCCTCTGCGCCGAGGTATCACTGGTCTCGCTATTGATAGTATCTGCGTGCGACAATGGAACTTCGTGGCTTTTTTAACATTCAAAATTTAAATATGAGCAGAAGGTGAAAGGATCACTACTGCTTAATAGATACAATGCAAACAACAAAAAACGGTGAAGCTGCCGCAGGTAAGGGAACAAATGTAAATATTGCACGTAAAACAGAATTTGTGAAGGAGTAGCAGTTAAACTGAAACACAGCAGAAATTATTGAGAATTCCTTTACCTAAATCTACTATTATCGCTTGAATATACGATTATATACTTTTGGGTGCGTCAAAGAATGAAATAAAAAGTTTAGACGTGTTGTCTCCTCCATTATCCAGATATTTGATTTAGGGATTGAAAACCTGTTGCTCGACAGTGCGAATCCATTATTTCATAATAACAATTATCGGCAGGTAGTTCCGTGAAAGCCGCCAAGGGCATTTCCCTCGTCTGCGTCGATGACTACAAAAGAGAAGCTCAGGCCCGACTTCCTCGATCAGTCCACGGCTACTACAGCGCGGGGGCCACGGCGGAGGTCACACTCAGGGAGAACAGCGAAGCTTTCAACAGGTGGGGGTATGGGAGGTGCACGGTGGTCACGGCGGAGACCCCCCTAAGGGGGAACAGCGACCACTTCAATAGGTGGGGGAATGGTAGGTGCACGTCGGTCACAGCGGCTACCAACTCAGGGAAAACAGCGAAGCCTTCAACAGGTCACGGTGAAGATCAAACTAAGGAGAGACAGCGAAGCCATGACTAGGTTCGTCAACATATAATATTTTTTTTTGCAATTCAACGATTTCTTTGGGATAGATTTTTGCTATTGTATTTTCTCAGATGACAATGGCCACTGGTTGATGCATTGGAGGGACGACAGTGTATGGCTGCACTAGGTGTTTGGGTCATCGTATAGGCTGGAATCGGGAAAATTATTCCTAGAAGGCACCAATGTCTATTATTGTTCTGTTAGGAGACAATTTTCACTTTTCTCCTCGCTTCACACATTTTGGTAACAACTTGATTTGTCCACATGTGGTACATCCTACCCCGCATGCTGCGGGATGTGTCCCAGCGAAGTATGGCCACGGAGGTGCTGGGGATGCGGCTGCAGATGCCCGTGGCTGTGTCACCAACCGCTATGCAGAAGATGGCGCATCCGGACGGCGAGTGCGCCAGTGCGCGAGGTACGAAACTTCCTGATAATTATGGAGCCGTCGAGGCCACCAAAAGAAGTATTTGGAAAAATTCCAGCGCTTTAAGTTTTAGTTTCAGTACAATTACGAGTAATTAAACCTCTATCTTCAAATAGGAAAAACCGCCAACTCATCCAAATATCTACGAACGAATCATGATAATGGGATTTAGAAGAAATAGACAGCAATATATTGTCCTCTTCTAAGTACATCAGTCGTAGCACTCATTTGAAGTAATGCGGATGATGAAAAACATGAATGCAAGCAATAACTCGATCATAGAGAAGCCAGGTTGCACAATTGTAAAGTAATAAGCTTTTTCAGGCAGCATTTCTCGTGATTGCAAAAGCATGCGGCATGCGTAATTATGGCGGCAAAATGCGTCTCTTTAGCAGACATGTTCTCTATCAACAAATCTTAAATAGCTTCAAACCTGTCGCTGGAATGCTTTGCACTACCAAATGTGCCACGGGGTGTCTGGTTTTTGCATGATGAATTATTTTCAAATGAAGATTTTTTTAATAATTTGACCACTATTGAATCTACCTTGCGCAGAATGAATGAATGCATAGAAAATTACTATAACTGTTATTTTTTGTTGAATATAATCACAGTAAAATAAATATCCTAAGAAATCGTCGGCATGAAGTCACTGCTTGACTAATATAAGTTTCTTGACGTCTGAGCAGCGGCAGGGCGTCATGGAACAGCCTTTGGTCTTAGCACAATGGCTACCAGTACCATCGAAGAGGTAACTCAAGCCGCTCCGGGGGCCATCAAGTTCTTGCAACTCTACGTCTTCAAAGACAGGTGTCCTTGCTGTCCTACACAAACGTAACCAACTCTGTACATCCCAAACAAATAGTGTTCACGTATGGGAACTTTTTATTCACAAGCATATCAATGGCTGATTTGCCTAGTTTTATCCCGACAGCTTATTTACCAGTCACTACATGCAATTAGCGGAACCGCCTAACGTTGTTCCGCTAATGTCATTTGATGCATGGAAGGATGTGCTTTCTCAGCCATCAATCCAGAACATATGTTCATTTCTACAAACCCGTATGTGACTGCATGCTAAATACTGTTATTGCATGCCCTTGCACGATTGTCGTAGACTCGGCATCACTTGGCTTCGTTAACAATAATGTTTCCTGATCTGAGGCGACGTTTGATATCAGTTCGCTACATTTAGCGACGCCCGTTTGCATTTGAATTATTAAGGGGATAGATTTTGTCTTTCAGTTCCTTACAAACACACGCGGTATAGGCATCTGTGTTTTGCCTATCAAATCCTTACAAGCACAGGCGTCGTAGGCATCTGTGTTTTGCCTTTGAAATCCTTACAAGCACAGGCGTCGTAGGCATCTGTGTTTTGCCTTTGAAATCCTAACAAACACAATCGGTGTAGGCATCTGTGCTTTGCCTTTCAATTCCTTACTAGCACAGCAGGTACAGGCATCTGTGCTTTGCCTTTCAATTCCTTCCGAGCACAGTCGGTAGGAATTAAAATGTACCTACATCTGCACTCCGACTGCCTTCCACTTTACAAATTTTCATAAAACACGCTTCATTTTAATCTTCTTTGTTTCAAGTGGATGAAATGAACCGCACTCAGGAAGAGTACGAACCTATCGTCGATGTCGCGCATTTCTGAATTCACTGATCATGCATCTGAATAACCACGTAGAAATAGGTAAAAAGTTCATTAAATTGTGACTATAACCATCAGAGACAAGGTATACTGTAAGTCAGAACAATTGTTTTGATGGTATTTTATGGCAAAAGAACCCATAACCAGAACTGATCGAGATTCTGGAACTAAACACATTTTGTATGTATAGACATACAGCTGTTTCCCTCTAGTTAAGGGGGGTGGCTGAATTAGGCTGACACAGACGGGGGAGGCGCCCAATCTCACCGCCACAAGACCGCCGTGTCCATGCCGAGGCTCGAACTCGCGATATGCAGCACCAGAGGCTGATACTGCAGTCAGACACGCTAACCACTCGGCATTCTGATATTTGTAAGGTATCTCGTTACAATGGAACCCACAGCCAGAATGGGTCAAAATTCTGTAACAAGACAGTTAAAATTTTGATCTTGTTTTATGGTATCTCGTAACAATTAAATCCATTGACAGAACCGGACAAAATTCCGTAACTTAACAAATTTTAATTCTGATATTTTTTATGGTATCTTGTAACAATGGAACCCACAGTTAGAATTGGTCAATATTAGGTAACACAACACAGTTTAAATCTGATATTTTTTGTGGTTTCTCGTATCAATGGAACCCATTGCCAGAACTGGTTAAAATACTGTAACTAAGCACATTTTGAGAGAATCTTGTCCAACCCTATTTCACGCAACCCAAAAAGTGACGTACAACAGCATTTGGTTTTTGTGTTCGCCAAACCATGCACAGTGCAACCTGTTTATTTGTTCAAGAAATGCCTGTAGGATGATCTGTCTGAACGAGCAGGGCCTTGACGAAGCAGTTGATGAGGAGGGCAGAAATTGCAGGATTCCGAGCGTTTGTGGTCACCATCGACCACAACGTCCCAAGCATCAGATGGCAGAACATCAGGGAGAAGAACACTCTTCCGCCACACTTGACGTGAGCATATTTCCTAACTAACGTTTGAAATATTTCATTTGCACGTGCAATGAGCCCGAGGATGGAACTGGATGAGGTAACGTCTTGTTGGTCATTTGCAATCAGGAACAGACATTGTCTGCCCTTCCATATTAGTATCGTTCCCAGAAGTGGATGACTTACTATTTTCTTCCATGCAAACTTTATACACTATTTGGGATCAACGAACCATTTCAATTTGCTTATTTACTTACATGTCAATGTTTTAGTAACCAGAATCTCATTCTGAGCTGGTCCTCGAAAATTAACAACACATGTCCCATAATTCTAATTTTTTGGACTTTATCACATTTTCTATGTGTATCATAGAAAACTGTATCATTATACAAATGTTATAGTCGTCGTAAATAGATTAAGATTATTTCTTAACCCTTTGATCGAATGACGACAATCTCAGTCATTCTGTTAATTTCTCTGCATGTAACAATAGTCACATAACACATCAAGATCTTGACTGACATGCACCGATGTTCTGTGTAACCACAAACGGCAGAATCGGACACGAAATACTGCTTATCAAAGAGACAACGAGATTTTATCACGAGATGGAGTATAGGGAAGAAATGGATCGGGTAGGAGATTGCATTAGATTTGCACCCTTTCCCATTTGTGGACTAGATTTGTAAATTAAAATAAACATTTTATGCGAGGCCTATTTTTTTTAATTTGGCATGGAGTTTTAAACGGTACGAAAATTTGACTACTGATGTGATATATCTTCTGCAAATGATATTTCTGGTAGGTATTTTTAACCTAGCTTTGTCTGACAGAATTTCCCATGTGGACGCAGCATATGAAGAAGCCAAACGGAAGGGCGAGACTGACACGACCTGCCTCGAGTACGCTAAGGAACAAGTAGTCTCCTACAACACCTGGGAGGACCTCAGATGGCTGGTCGGGTACTGTGAATAAATTGACCGTGGTTAACGAAAATCAATAATGCCAGCTTAGTGTTCCGCAATTGTAATTCAGGCAAATGATGTTCAGGTGGTAGACCAACTAAATTATAATTTATGTGTTGTATAATTTCTGTGTTGTTCGATTAAGATGTTGAGACGCTGAGAGGAAATGTTTAAAATAAATTCGATATAAGATCGGGAATTTTTTCAATTGTTTTTGAAGGTTCAACGGTAGCGGAGAATGTGCCACTGAACAGAAAATCCAGACAGTCACTGGATCGTAATGCCAGCTAGGACGCACGCAAGGGTGTACTCCAGACTAGGACGCCATCTCACGGGAAATTTTCAGAGCATGCCACCCTTTCATCCCGGAAAGTCAGGAGCTATGATGACGTCTGTTGCCTAAGCTGTCGCACTGAAGGAGCTGTGATGACGTCTGCTGCCTAAGCTGTCACACTGAAGGAGCTGTGATGACGTCTGTTGCATAAGCTGTTACACTGAAGGAGCCGTGATGACGTCTGTTGCCTAAACTGTTACACTGAAGGAGCTATGATGACGTCTGTTGCCTAAGCTGTCACGCTGAAGGAGCTGTGATGACGTCTGTTGCATAAGCTGTCACACTGAAGGAGCTGTGATGACATCTGTTGCCTAAGCTGTCACGCTGAAGGAGCTGTGATGACGTCTGTTGCATAAGCTGTCACACTGAAGGAGCTGTGATGACGTCTGTTGCCTAAAATGTCACACTGAAGTAGCTATGATGACGTCTGTTGCCTAAGCTGTCACACTGAAAGAGCTGTGATGACGTCATTTGCCTAAGCTGTCACACTGAAGGAGCTGTGATGACGTCTGTTGCCTAAGCTGTCACACTTAAGCTGTCACACTTAAGCTGTCGCACTAAAAAACCGTCACAGTTTGTGTGCAACGCATAAAATGTGCTCACATATAGGGTATGCATCTGACTTTCAAGCATTTGAATGTCTCATAAAGTATTTATAACTAAAGTATGCATAAAACAAGCTGTCTTTGGCCACAGGTTGACCTCCCTACCCGTGGTGGCTAAGGGCGTATTGACGCGAGATGACGCAAGGCGTGCCATGGACGCAGGAGTGGCGGGCATCATGGTGTCCAACCACGGTGCACGGCTTGTGGACGGCGTGCCACCAACCGTGAGTACACGGGCACGAGCTATTAGGCAGAAGCGATTAAAAATAATGATATTTTATGATGAAGATTGCCCTGATGAGGGAGGGATGCTTTGGAATTACGGAGAAAGGCATTCTGTAGTTGCCTCAATTACGTGACGGGACAATTACGTGACGGGACAATTACATGACGGGACAATTACGTGACGGGACAATTACGTGACGGGATAATTACGTGACGGGACAATTACGTGACGGGACAATTACGTGACGGGACAATTACGTGACGGGACAATTACGTGACGGGACAATAACGTGACGGGACAATTACGTGACGGGACAATTACGTGACGGGAAAATAACGTGACTTGATCGCCAGTTTGGTGTTATATCATCTCAACTTCTGTGTTTTTTGTCCTCAATGTAATAAATTAATTTTAAGTATATTTCATAAGCAAATGTTGACTTTAAAACAGCTCACGCTGACAAAGACATGAAGTACAGGATTTCGAAACAGATAATATGTAATAGTTAGTCATTGATGAACCAAAAGATTAGATTATTGAAGCTAATCATTTAACTTGATATAAATTGTTTTTCACATTCGTATGTTTCAATCAATTCGATCGACAAGTTCCTAACATCAAATTTGATTCTATTCAAATGATCAACGAAAATAAAGATTATGTTAATAGTAGATAGAACACGAATCATATCCCGCACCTGTGCCCATCACCGGTCGATTAGTGGAACTGTATATTATTGTCAACCTGTCATCCTACCTGTCAATACACTCTTCGACTTAGACCTTGTCATCCTACCTGTCGATACACTCTTCGACTTAGACCCTGTCATCCTACCTGTCAATACACTCTTCGACTTAGACCATGTCATCCTACCTGTCAATACACTCTTCGACTTAGACCCTGTCATCCTACCAGTCAATACACTCATTGACTTAGACCCTGTCATCCTACCTGTCAATACACTCTTCGACTTAGACCTTGTCATCCTACCTGTCAATACACTCTTTGACTTAGACCCTGTCATCCTACCTGTCAATACACTCTTCGACTTAGACCATGTCATCCTACCTGTCAATACACTCTTCGACTTAGACCCTGTCATCCTACCAGTCAATACACTCATTGACTTAGACCCTGTCATCCTACCTGTCAATACACTCTTCGACTTAGACCTTGTCATCCTACCTGTCAATACACTCTTTGACTTAGACCCTGTCATCCTACCTGTCAATACACTCTTCGACTTAGACCATGTCATCCTACCTGTCAATACACTCTTCGACTTAGACCCTGTCATCCTACCTGTCAATACTTTCTTTGACTTAGGCCCTGCTGGTGTATTGACATGAGTCCTGTGCATCAGGTTAATTGCATGAATCCTGTGCATCAGGTTAAACACATGAGTCCGGTGCATCAGGCCAATCGAATGAGTTATGTGCATCGGATTAGTCAGCATGGGTCGTTTACTAGTCTCGTGCATTAAAGTCGCCTCCACTCGACATGCGGTGTTTCCACCTTTATCTGGTTCTTCCCGGAACAATGATCTCGTATGTTGTAGTATCTTCTATTTCTAGAGCCATTAAAAGCTGCATTGCGATGTGTGTCGCCCCTGTACGACAGTGTTGGATGAATGTTGCGAGTGTAGCAAGAGTGTAGCAAGAGACAGTATTGGATAATATTGCAAATGTAACAAGAGTGTAGCAGGAGACAGTATTTGGTAAATGTTACGAGTGTAGCAAGAGACGCGCATCATTGCTCGGTAACAGTGCTTTAGAGAGGCTTAATTCAGCTCACGCCTTCGACATGCTCTCTAAAGCAGAGAGCTCATATCCACCAAAGCAGAGAGCTCATATCCACCAAAGCAGAGAGCTCATATCCACTAAAGCAGAGAGCTCATATCCACTAAAGCAGAGAGCTCATATCCACTAAAGCAGAGAGCTCATATCCACTAAAGCAGAGAGCTCATATCCACTAAAGCAGAGAGCAATCTCTTCAGCAAATGTTTCTTTGAGCTTCTTCAAAGCACAGCCAAGAAATCAAGCCACAAGAGCTTGCTCATCCTACATCTTCCCGGTGCGACACTCAACTTCACACTTAGCAACAATCATCAAGTGCGGTGATGCCATGACAGTCAACTGCGTGCAAATCATTTGAAAAAAACATCATGTACAGCTGTAACATTAATTACTGCGACTCGTCTAACGACGTCAGAAAGGCTGGTACTAACTGATACGTACAACAAGCAGAAATAAAAGCTGCTGCAATAGATGCTGCAATGCTCTGTCTCAATGTTATTACACGTAAAAGACTGTCATTGCAGCACCGCACAGGTAGATTGTGTCTCATTGTGTATTTGAATAAATAGCATAGTGAAATACCAACTTCATATTCAGTAAGACTCATTTCAATGTCTGATCACACCACAGATCGAGGCCCTTCCTCACGTGGTGGCCGAAGTCGCCGGCCGCTGCCCGGTGTTCGTGGACGGAGGCTTCACGCAAGGAACAGAGGTCTTCAAGGCCTTGGCACTCGGGGCCAGTTTGGTAAGACAATTTTGTTTTGCGCAAAATAACAATCTTATACGTTATAACTTTTTCAATAAAATTTCCGTGACTATGTTGAATTGTTGTATTTTTCTACCCAGGTGTTTGTGGGACGGCCTGTGTTGTGGGGCTTGGCGTGTGGAGGGGAGGAGGGCGTGCACCACGTGCTCTCCATCATCAGGGACGAGTTGGACAGTGTTATGGCCAACGCTGGTGAGTACGAGGTCGGAGGGTGAGCACGACGTGCTCTCCATCATCAGGGACGAGTAGGACATTACTTAGTGTAGTTAATCGATGTCCAGTTACACTTGAAAGTGTCCTACACGGCATGATTTCTGTCTTATCGTGTTCTGTCTATTTACTATCGTCCGGAACGCCAAGCACGATAATCAATAACAGTTTATGCCCACTATACCACTTCTCATTGTTTGAGAGAAAAATGTTGATCTATAATTCTATTTGGTTTGCAGGCTGCAACTCAATTCGGGCAATTAAGAGCAACATGGTGATTCGCAAAGATCTGTACTGCAAGATGTAGTGCACAACCTAAGTATCAACGAACACGGACGTACCTGCTACGGGCACAGCTCGCTTCTAAGGTGTGCGACCAGATCTTGAATACGACGGCAGTTAAGCTCACAGTCGTTTGGCCCCGTTTCAACCGCATTTGAACGTAAAACAAATGCGTGTGCATATGTGGCACCCACCAAAGCGACACCTCAACATATGACGGGATGAACATTTCAACTGTTATGTATTTTATTATGCAAGTTTATGATCGAGTACCCTGTGTTTCTCGTATTTTATGTTCCTAAGCGTGGTGGTGGCGTTTCAATTAAACCTACTCTGAGAAAACTCATACGTTATGTTTATAACATACGAATATGCGTTACAGTATCAAAAGGATAGAGGCGTCAACCTTGCAACCTTTCGAGTTATATTTTACCACTTCGAGCATCAACACATCTCCATTGTTCCTTGTGCATGCAGTCTGTCGAAGAAATAATTTTTGATTTTTACAGGATTTTACTGCTGTGTCATAGCAAGACCTTTCGAACTCATTCCCTTTACTTCAATTTGCAGTAATTCAGCGTCATCCTAACCCAAAATGACGGCCGGCTTATGGTTGGCCTTTCTTTGGTTGACAATACGCTATTTGTAAATATGATGGATCATGCTGTTAACAGGGTGTTTGTGGGCAGAGCAATATGGGTGGATCATGATGCATCGTCCATCTGGATAGATGGATGAGCCCACTTCATCCATCTACACATAGCGAAATCTCCAGCCAACCTTTCACAATTAGTACCAAAATCGGAGTAACGGCTACCCTGTAACAGGTACCTGCATGTTGCATTGGCTGATATGTAACGCAATACTGGGTAAATCCAACCATTCTAACTTCCGAATTTCTCTCTGTGTATCCAGATTTATAGTCACCCCAGGTTGATTCAACCCAAGGTTAATTTGTAATTTTGTAATTCTGAGATTTTTCTCTTATGCAGCGGTTGGTAGCGTTGCTGCAATTCTGATAGCATTTTTTTTACCCACGGTGTTTATGGTCTGGCATTCAACCATTTAAGTGAACGACCAAAATGTCTCGCTCGGGGTCAGGTAGGCGCGAACCTACAACCATGGAGGTATTAGTAGGATACCTCCATGCCTACAACCTCCAGCTCCAGCTCCCAATGAACGTCTGTTGCGAGGAGAGCCCGACACACTGCTCACTCGGCCATCGAGATGATATATATATATACATATATATGTTATGATCGGCCTCCTCTGGCACAGATTAATAAAACAGTGTAGGACTTAGGCCTGTTAGCTCTTAGCTCAAATTTCATGGAGGTCCCTTGCCTTGCATATATTTTATTCCCCTCCGATGTGAGAAGGGAAGCAGGTGGCCGTCTTCCTCGGATTGTATAACGTAGGAGACATTGACGAAGTGAGGGCCATTTGCGTGTCAGCGATAGGGGGGAGGAAGACTAGGTCCCATAACACTGTTTAACGCAGGGTTATTTTTATTGTTTAAAGATGGGAGGAGCCCACAAAATCGGTTAACGGACTTTGTTGGATATTTACCAATAAGGTGGGGGCAGTAGGACGCCCCGCCTCTTAGATGACCCAAAAGGGTGAATCCTTTCCCTGAGTGGAGGATCCTCTTCAATCTCATGATCATGGCCCTCCCACATATCATTCAGGGCAGCCCGAACGGCAGAGGGCAGGACTCACTCTCCCGCCAGCAGCGATACCACACACACTCCCTCCAGCAGCTGAAACCTTCGGGTGTAGGCTTCTACTCTACCCTACGCTCGTCTTACACTTAACACTTTTCTTTTTGATGTGCACTTTGTTACTTGTGTCTGTTATTACAAATCCATATTCAGTACTCCATTGATAGAGTAACTTTTGTCTTGTTTACTTGTTACAAAAAGACTATTATAAAACCAATGTTTCATCATTCCAACCTTCATTTACCCGAATATCACAACCGTGGAGCTGAAAATCGTAACATATATATA